>VUQH01077671.1:0-19568 GCA_015106775.1 Etroplus canarensis
ACTTCTTTGTTGGTTATTGGGTTGGTGTGAGGGAAGAGGATGCAAGGGATAGGGTGAGATGGAGGAAGATGATCTGCTGTGGCGACCCCTAACGGGAGCAGCCGAAAGAAGAAGAAGATGATTGGTATATGTTCTTTTTGCCCCCTCCCCTCTCCCCTTTTGAATGAATCCCTGTGGGAGAGGTGAGTGTCCATTGATTTGAGCTAGCTTATGTGCACGATGTTTCGAGCTAACATTTTGTATTGTATTGTATTTATTTTGTATAGGATCTGGAGCGGGCTGTAAAGTTCATGGGCGTTTTTGTTATCGGTTGTCTTTGTCAGGTATGCACTGCCCGTTTTGTAAAATGTATATTTTGTCCCCCCGCCCTTTCGAAAGAATTCCTGTAGGAGAGGATCTGGAGCGGGCTGTAAAATTCATGGGAGTTTTTGTTGTTATCTTTGCAAGAATTAAAGAGTGAGCAATGGAACAATCCACTGTTGCAGTCTCCTTCAAAACACAATGCAGAAGTCTCCATCGGTTACACTAAGATGCTGAGACCAACATGCACCGTGTGCAAAATTATTAGGCAAGTTGCATTTTTGAAGATTAGTTTAATTAGTTAACAAAAAGAGAGCTTTTGGTAAATCCAAAACCTGAATGTTTATGATGTGAAAATGAGGTTTTGGCTTTTGTATGAGAATATCTGTGTTTGCACATTTAGGCAACTATTAGTGTGTAAAATTATTATGCAAACAAATATTCTCATCTCACTTGTTTATTTTCATCTGTTAAAGTGAGAATAATAAACAACTCAAACTTTACAAATAAACATTTCTGAGAATTTCAAAAAAAATAAATCAGTGACCAGTATAGCTTCTTTTCACTGACACTCACGTCTTCCATCCATGGAGTCTGTCAGTTTCTTGATCTCTTGACCATCAACCTTTTGTGCACCAGCAACCACAGCTTCTTAGACACTGTTCAGAGAGGTGTGCTGTTTTCCTTCACTGTACATCTCACATTAAAATGGGCCCACAAGTTCTCAATAGGGTTTGGGTCAGGTCAGGAAGAGGGCTATGTCATTATTATTTCATCTTAATGGCCTTTACTGGCTAGCCACGCAGTGGAGTACTTTGATGCATGGATAGGAGCATTGTCCTGCATAAAAATCATGGTCTTCTTGAAAGATGCAGACTTTTTCCTGTACCACTGCTTGAAGAGAGTGTCTTCCAGAAATGGGCAGTAGGTTTGCGAGTTGAGTTTGAGTCCATCTTCAACCCGAAAAGGTCCAACAAGCTCACCTTTAATAATTCCAGCCCATTACAGTACCCCACCTCCACCTTGCTAGCGTCTGAGTCGGAGTGGAGCTCTGTGCCCAATGCTGATCCAGCCACAGGCCTATCCATCTGGTCCATGAAGAGTCACTCTCATCGCATCAGTCTATAAAACCTTTGAAAAATATATCTTCAGATATTTCTTGGCCCAGTCTTGGCATTTCAGTTTTTGTGTCTTGTTCAGTGGTGGTCAGGTTTAGCCTTTCTTACCTTGGCCATGTCTCTGAGCACTGAACACCTTGTACTTCTGGACACTCCAGGTAGATTGCAGTTCTGGAATATGACAGAACTGGAAGATAATGGGTTCCTGGTAACTTCACGTTTAAATCTTTTTCAAATCTTTGGCAGTTAATTTGTGTCTTTTCCCTCAGTACATTTCTTGTGACCCTTTTGGGTATTTACAACAAAACATTTGATGGTTCTGTGATCACGTTCTAATATCTTGGCAGTTTCAAGAGCGCTGCATCCCTCTGAAAGATGTTTTGTAGTTTTTGCCTTTTCACATACTTCGGATCTTTTTTCTGGCCCTGAGGAAAAGAAGCTGCCTAATAATGGTGCATACCTGATATAGGGTATTGATCTCCTAAGGCCACACCCGCCCTCATTACACAAATGCACATCACCTCGTATGCTTAAATCCAGTAGGTATTCAAGTTTATACAACTTTTCTTAAACAACATGCTTTGAGTCATATTTGACCACTTGAGAGCAGCTTACAAGTCTCGTTAAAGATTCTGAGGGCGACAGGCTGGCGAGGCTGTAGATGATGTGTCATAAATTAGCTGATGAAATTAACATTTGCCCATAGCGTAATCCACTAAGCCTGGTGCTGTCAGCATCGCCTTACACAATACAGTTCTTAGTTTACACTTCAATACATCATGCAGGCCCACTGCTCATTACATCACACAGTCAGTCAGTGTATGTACTCACACCCTCACACTCTTGCAGAGTATTTGTGTGTTTGCATTAGACATGAGGCACCACGGGATGTGAGATAAAAGCGGTAAAAGTACAGGTTGTTGCATCATTAACTTCAGTTAGCATTTGTCTGCTTGACTTAGTTTCCTTTCATATCATGTTCTACAGTACGAATGTGTCTTTTGACTGAGTAGTCTGTTGTAGTAAACTTGATCTTTTTTCTTTTAAATCTTTTGCTTTAATTTTCTCTTGTGAAGCACTTTGAATGACCAGTGTTTGAAAGGTGCTATATAAATAACCTTGTCTTGCCTTTGTGTGGGTCTTAGAGCATTAAACATATCTTCATCATTGGCACGCATGGCCTTGTGTGAATTAAATCTGTTTAATGTAGTGGGAATTGTTTAAAGTCCCTGACAAGGCCGAATTTGAATAACACTGATTTTTTTTCATAGCAAAAACACAGTACTATTTACTTTGTTCACATTGGAAAAGGGCAATAGTAGTCTCAGCTTTACTTTAGTGATGAGGGCTTTTACTGGGCCTGTCATTTCAACTGTCTCTTCATCTCTGTGTTTCCTCTCATGTTTCCCACTCATCTCTTTTCTCTGTCCTGAACAATGAGGTAGAGCTGTGATTGCCCACTCTTGACTTCCCACGTTGTTTTTATCACTCATTGCGTTTATGGTGTTCTCTCAACCACGTTACATACCAGTTCCTGATACTTACTTCTTCCCTCTGTTGTCACATTTGTGTCCCCCTTCTCCCTTATCACTTTATATCTTTATATCCCCTTGTAGCAATCACATCTTCACCTTTTATTGCCTCATGCCTCCTTTGTTGTTTTTCTTCTTCTCTTGTCGTCCCATCCCTGCCTCTGTTTTCCCACAGGGTTGACAATGGATCATGCTTAATGTTTATATTGATAGTGGCCACAATGTAGACTGGTTTCTATCACTGCTGTGATGCACACATTCTCAGCAAAGCATGTCCCATGTAGCGTACATTGTGCTTTATCTCAGAACTCTGTTTTGTGTATGGGCAAGCTCATATCAGCTCACATTTACGTTCTCTTGATTTTAGTCTGCCTCCTCCATTGCTCCTTTATCTTTGTTTTTTGCCTTTGAATTCACGCTATTTAAGCAAAATGTCTTATCCACACAGTATCACATGCAAGGACTTTTATCTTTTTCTTTTAAGAAATTGTTTCTCTGGCATTTTTAAAAGGTCATTCAGTATATATGAAGTGTGCATTCTGTTACTGGGCTGCATTGTTGCTGAAACATCATAATCTGTATATACAGACTTTTAATTGCCTCTATTCCTATTAAAACCAAATTAATCTGATATTTACTGAGATTTATGCAGAATTGTATTAATAATGTTTTCCCCAGTTAGATTATAGTAGATACTTAAGAGGATCATAGTGATTAAAAATGTGCTCAAAGGCTGTGCTATGTGACTCCAAGCGCGCCCACGCGCACACACACACACACACACACACACACACACACACACACACACACACAAAAGGCCTGAAATAAATGCAGTCCTATACAGAGAGATGCACATACTTCCACCAGGTTCTTGTGCTGAAAGTAATTGTCCAGGTAAGATGATGGCTTTTCCATTAAGCCACTTCACAGTAGCCCCCTTTAGCTAGTTTGATAGCATTGTAATGACAAATAGCAAATTAATATGACAAGTATTGTTTCCAGTGATTGGCTAGAGACTGAGAGTTGTCGTTGTAATGTTGCTCTTCTCAGAGGACCCACAGTTGTTTTTCAATGGGGTTTGTGGGGCTCTTTTATAGTTGCAATGCAATGGATATGATTAAGTGTGAGAACACTTGGCAAAAATGTCAAGTTTGTGTTAGGTAATAAAGGAGCTCACAAAGAGAATTTGTGAAATAAGCTAACTGACCTGCTTTCAAGCAACAATGATGATGACAGTAATTAATCTATGGGGAAATCAAAGCAAACTCAAGTGAGAATGCCTGAATATGTGCTGGTATAACAGTAATATATTAAAGTACCCATACTGATACAAATATTACTTGGTTAATTAAAATTACAAAGATTATTTATATAATATAAAATATACAGTACTTTTTTGTTTTATTATATACATAAAAGGAAATGTTTAAAGGGTTAACTTCATGCATGGAAGTTTTTTGTACAATAGTGTTAACGGAACTTGTATACCTCGCTCATTTATTTGCAAGTTGAGCCCAGGCTTTCAAGCTTTTCCCCATCTGTTGTGTTTGGTTCTGCCTTTGCTTCACTTCACAGAAAATAAATGAGAGTTTGTAGGTCTACAGAAATCTGTTAGGTCTAGTCAACCATTCAACTTTTCTTTGCTTTTTTACTCTATTGTCAAGGATTTTTTTTTTTCAGCACTTTCTTCTGCATAAGAAGAATGACAGTGACTGTATAGACAGAATTATTTTCCCTGGTGCAAGCTTTGTGTTAAATTTATATGTCACCGAATATCACAGGTTTCTGTTGCGTTTTCTTCCACTTTTGTCAAGTAATAAAACCCACCTCAGTGTATTATCAGTGTCCTTTCCACTGATGCAGGTATGATGTATTGACGCTTTTAGCAGGCATTAATGGAATTAAGGTTAATTAGTGGATTTGCCTTTTTGTTAGGCAGCTCATTTTATGTATTATATTGATATTCTTTCTTAGAGTAAATTGAAGATTAGCCTTTTTTAATTTAAAACATGCTATTCTTGTTCTTCAGGTAAAGTATCTCTGTGGACACAGCTTTTTTTGTTCCCATTTTGTTCCTGACATGTACTTTGCATATTGGGCTTGGGATTGCTCTACTGTTTATGCAGTGTAATACTAGTAGTCCTGCATAATAGGAAAGAAATGTGTAGTTATCCTTCCGGCTGCGAATAACCATATATATTTGCACTTTTATAAACCATTAGGTAATGTAAAACTGCAATAAGAGCCTGTGTCATGACAGCAACCAAAAATAAAGACTTTTTGTAGGTTGAGTCTTATGTACTCTTCTTCCAAAAGTTGTTAATGGATCATGAAAAAGAAAAGTAATCCAGTCACCAGTACTCTTAGGTTGTAATCCAATGCAGAATTGGAGGCCAGATAGGTATAGTATCCTATAACTATATTAAGAAGTAAAAAAGGACATACCCAAGCTGTCATCTACAAAATCAAACCTAGAATTTTGAATCCTATTGTAAAATAATCCATAATGGGGAGAAGGGAGGGAGAGAGAGAAAAAATTCCAAAATTGAGATTTTTTTCCAAACCTGTGGACATAATCTTACATTTGTCCCAAAATATATTCAACCTCCCCAGATTAATTTGTTTAGTTTCAGTGCAGTGCCACCTGAAAATTTATTTAGGTTGAATAGATTTAGAAATGAATGCATATCTAACAGTGTTAGATATGCGTTACTTTCAGAAGTTACTTTCACTTGACATTGCTTTTTTTTGGCAACAAAAATGAGCAGCTCATTCACTCGTGGTTTTCTCCGCACACCCTGCTTTAGAGACTTTCTCAGGTGGGATCCTAACATTTTCCATTTTCTGTTTTTTATTGCAGTTGGCCCTGGAAGACCCAGTGCACAGCGTTTCTCTCCAGCAGTTTGTCTATGAAAAGCTGAAGGCGCAGCAGGCCCTGATGGGGGACCAGGGCTTTGGAGTCCTAATGGAAACTGTGGATACAGAGCTCGTCAGGCAGCTCCAAGAGTTCCTCCAAGGCCTCTAAATCACATCCTAATGTCCTTCACTACCTTACAGAAACATCCTTGTCTATTGCTACCCTCTACCCCCGTTTTTGAAAATGTACTGGAAAGGCTAACAATCTGCCCGACATATGAACTCTTAATTCAAACCTCCCCAACCTCTGCCCATGCTATGCCTTATCTATATTCAAAACCTAGCCTTGTCAACTGTCTCAGCTAACACCCCACGTCCCCCTTCTCTGTTATCTTGTTTCTTGTCTATCCCTTTTTATGAAGACTGAGTTGACGTGGGTGCTTAATAATGTCAAAGTATCTTCACATTTTTAAAACACCCACATGAAAACATCAGTGTACTAGAGCTTCCACTCAATTCTTTATATTTTTTCCCCACTTTTTGTGGTTTTGACGTGAAATGGGTAGAAAATCGTAGAAATGGTATTAATGTTGGGAGGACTGGGGAGTACAAGAAAAAAAAATCATCCACAGTGCCAGAGCAGGAGCCTCGGACTATTTTCTATGGAAAAACAGACTGTAGCAGAAATGTGGATAAACCAAACCTGAAGGACCTAAAGCAGTGTTTACAGAATCTATTCTTAAGAGAAAAAAGAAATGTAATTTTGTATGTATGTAAAGTATGGATGATATTCTGCGTGATATTATTCAACTGTCATTTGTTTTTACATCATGTTAATTTCTCTTCCTTTTTTAAAAAAAAAATTATAATTTTGTCATAACCTGAGGTCAAGTTGAAGTAACTACTGAGAGAGCACATTTGTTGTTGTTTTCCTTTTATGGTGGTTCTTTTTTGTTTCATTTTGGTTTTTTTATTGTAAAATGGGGATTTTTAAAAAATGGTTAATTTGTAAGAGTACTGAACCACATTTAAATATATATGCCGCTGCTAATTGATGGTGTGTCGGAGCACTTTAATAACCAAAATGGTCAAATTTCTTTTCCTTATCTTTTTGCATCAGTATACTTAAACACAGTGGTAGAAGGCCTTAGAGGAGTATGACAGGATTGTGCAAATTAGGCTGAAATTGCATTAAGACTCTTATTTTGTATTGTTTCCATTTATCACCTCTTCATGCTGTCTGGTGCACAACATACAGACTTATTGCAAATGTGACCAGCTGTTAGGTTGTATTATCACATTTTCTTTTAAAAGAACTTAATTAATTTTGGCCTGTATGGCTATAATAGTGACATTCATTGAAATGAATCAAAATGCTTCACTCTTGCAGAGACAAGTTCCTGCTTTTTAATATGACTTGGCCTATAGCTGAATTGAAACTTTGATATTTTTGAGTTGACAGAGGTTAGATTTTGTTGTGGTCTGTGTTGAAACAGTTGATAATTTGGAAGTTTTGCAAACTTGTTTCCTGAAGAAAAGTTTAAAACTTACTGCATATTGGCACTTAAGTATTGAATTGTTGGGGAAAAAAACACTTTTGCGAGTGGCATTTGGATCTGTTTCACATACTGTAGGAAACGTGTTCTAAAAATATGCTGCAGTTTGAGACTTACAGAAAAAGTGTGTGCTTTTTTTAATGATTTAACATAGTTTTCTTTCTTTTGTGCTGTTTGTTAACCTCTTTGGGAAAGAGATGACCCTGACACTAGCTCCTTTGACACTGTGATAAAGAGTTGAGTAGCAGTCAGAATTACAGCCTTATGCTTTCAGCCTTACCTGTCTGTGAAACACAAGACCTTTTTATTATGTTCACTTCTTAACTAGTTTAAAAGTATAAGATTTCTTCACTTGTTTATTGTTAATGATTGAAATTATAAAGTTTTGAACACCATATATAGTAGAGGGATGTTTTGGAGTTATAAATTTGGTTATGTTTTGATGGGGGAAAATACTTATTGCTTTTTCCAAAGCCTTCAATAAAATGCAGTAATCAGCCAAAATGGCCACTTTTGTGTATCTGTTGCTGATTTTGTGTAACTGAAAACAACATTCCCTATTGAATTCTTGATCTTGTTTCAGATAATGTTTTTTATGCAATCTGATTCTGTTAAGCCTGTCTTTTTCCAGCAGACCAGGCATGATTGTCCTGGAGATAATATAATGGACTTCAAGTTACCCGTAATACTCCAACATCAAGGATCAAAACACTGATTGCAGTGGAAAGGAGAAAGAGTGGGAGAGCCTCAGAACACTTGGAGAGAAATATGATGGTAAGCATTGAGTTGACATGCATGGTTTCTTGGGAGCACAGCATACCTGATTTGCAAGCACAAATACAAAGTTTCTTCAGGAGTCGAGACATTTTTGTTTAAATCATAAATCTCAATCTCACGGTAATTGCCGAAGTCAGTCAAAAGTCATCCAGAACTGCATGCTTGTTAGACACACTAACCTACTGATTGGTGTTGTACGTCTACGTGGTTTTATAGAGCTAGATATTGATAATAAATGTGTTTCCAAAAAAAGGTGGGACAACAAAAGACTGGGACAGCCTTGTAATGCTTAAACAAATACACACCTGGATGAATAACTGGGTAAATTGGCAACAGGTTAATATGATTGTGTGTGAAAAGTGCATCCCAGAAGTGCTCCTTAAGAAGCAAAGTGGAGAATTCCCTTCTGTGAAGAGATGCGAAAAAGAAAACTGTACAAAGGGATGGGTAGCAAGCAAAATAAACAAGGACTTGTGATCTTCAGGCCCCTTTTATTTCCAAACATGTTTACTTCAGTCTATGCTATATGGACAAAAGTTTTGGGCAACACCTTAAGTTTGAATTTAGGTGTTTCATTCTGTTCTATTACCACATGTGTATAAAATCAACCATCTAGCCGTGCAGTCTGCCTTTATAAACATTTGTGAAAGTATGGATCTGCCATGGACCAAGCAGCCAAGAACATACAGGCACAGGTGAAGAGCTCACTGAATTTGAGCATGGCACTGTGATAGGTTGTCACTGTTGAAACAAATTAGTTCATGAAATTTCTTCCCTTTTAGATGTTCCATATTTAACTGTAAGTGGTATTAATGCAAATGGCAATTCATTTAGTAACCACAGCTATTCAGCCTTGATGTGGCATATCACTAAAGTTACAGAGCAGGGTTGTTGACTGCTGAGGCACAGTGCATACATTTTCTGCTCATTGAAAAACTGCAGAGTTCCAAACCTCCTCTATTAACATCAGCTCAAAAACTGCACCAGGAGCTTCATGGCATGGGTTTTCCATTACCATGCAAGCCTTACAGTGCCAAGAGTGGAGTGGTGTAAAGAGCAGTGGAAATGTGTTCAGTAGAGTGACAAATCATGCTTTTCTATCATGCATTCTGATGGATGAATCTTGATTTGGTGAATATATGAAGAACATTACCAACCTGACCACATTGTACCAACTGTCAAGTTTGCTGTAGGAGGGATAATGCTGTGGGATTTGGCCTGGCCCCTTAGTTCCAGTGAAGAGAAATTTTAATGCTTCAAAATTGTGGACAATTCTATGCTTCCAACTTTATGAGAACAGGTTGGGAAAGGCCCTTTTCTATTCCAGCATGACTGTGGTCATTGCACAAAGCAAGGTCCATTAAGGCATGGTTGGATGAGTCTGGTGTGGAAGAACTTGACTGGGCCACACACAGTCCTGATCTCAACCCCATCCAACACCTTTGGGGTGAACTACAAAGAAGATTGCAAGTCAGGCCCTGTCGTCTAACATCAGTGTGATTTCACAGATGCCTGAATGGGCAAAAATTTACACACACATTTCAAAATCTTGTAGAAAATCTGCCTAAAAGAGTGGAAGTTCTTATAGCTGCAAAGGGGGACTCACTCCATAGAAGTTCCTGTAGGTGTAATGTGTAGGTGGCCTAATACGCTTGTAGATACAGTATGTCATAACTTAGATGAACCTGGGCCCAGAGAAAGCAGCAGCATTTCCAGACAATGTTTTTTTTTCCTTATTAATGGTAGCATTTTAACTTCCATTTGTGGAAACGGTAAAAGACTATGTTGACTTATGAAAGCATTCCTGAGCCCATCCAGTGGTTTCCCCAACAGAAGCGTGTCTGTATTTAATGCAGTGCCCCTTGACGGCCATTACTTATTGTTTTCAGCCATGTCCCTTACAGATTATTTCTTTATTTTTTTCTTCTGCATATTCTTGTCCCTAAATCCTTTTTTCATTTCTTGTTGAGAGTATTTATTTTTGAATCCTTATTTGTTCATACTGTCCCCATTTTTACTTGTAAATTTTTTTATACCCAGTTATGTTGCCTACTATTCCAATCAACTTAATTAGTTGTGTGATGTTTCACAGTTACACAACTTCTTCAGCCTTTTGTTGCCCTTGTTCCAACTTTTTTGAAGCAGGTTAATGCATAAACAAGATTTTGCAGATTTAATGCTTGACATCCTGTCTTTTGAATATTTTCAGTTGTGTGTAGGGTTTGAGTTTGTCACAAATTGTATTCTGTCTTTATTTACATTTAACACAACAGCCAAGCTTTTTTGGAATATGCTTTTACTTGCTAAAAGACAAGGATACAAAAGCAGCAGTGACAGATGTTACCCCATTCATCTTAATTGCTCAAGAATAAATGTATTTCTAGCTACTGGTCACTTGAGTGACTTGCAGAGTGCAAAAGGGGCGATTAAGGATTCTACACCCAGCTTCACTTCCCACCCTGCCTTACTTCCTTGCCAGCACTATTAATCCAAGGGACTCGGTCATTCATCTTTCTTCTCCCACACTCTTTCATCCTATTACTACCAGTGTCGTTCTGCAGACACAGATTAGAACCACAGGTAGACTGTCTGCTGAGCTTTTTATTAATTATCCTATGGTATGCATGACAGGAGACAAGGAGGATTAGCTCTAATGAATAATTTGCATTCTTCATTGGATTAGCTTCCCACTTCAAAGATTATCATTACACAGCAGCATGTTCACTCTCTAAAACTTGGGGTAATTGCTAATTTTCTCATTTAAGCCTTTTAATTTATGTACATTTATCGTGTCATTACCCAGGATGATTTACTTATTTAACTCTTTTTGGAATGCAGAAATAAAGGTAAAATATAAAAAGCAGTCTAAAATTCAAACCCTGCTTAAATCAGTGTAATAAAATTTGCTGATTCATTTCTAATTTTTCTTCTGCCTTAACAGTTTTGTTGCCTTGTTTTAGAATTTCCCTGCAAAGACAAAAGCTACAATGTATATGCTGTCATAATGTAGCATTGAACACGTTTACAAAAATGTAAGCAAAAATAATTTCATATTTTCTTTCATCCCCTTGCTAGAGGGTTAGTCCTGAAAACAGTATCTAGTCTCATGTCTGAATGATAAATGAGAAGCTACAGCCAGCACTCACTCACTGTACCTGAGCTTAGAGACTGGGGGGACAGGCCTGGCAGAGTCCTAAAGATACCGTTTTTACTCTTGTTTTGTATCAAGTTCTCAAAAAAGAGATGTAGTTTTGCAAATATATTAACTCTGTGTTTTTCCCGAATTGCTTGAAAACTAAAACACACCTGACAGCAAAATTCTGTTATTCATTACAGAAGCTGTATATCTGGTTTGTCATTTCATGCTGAACAACTACAGACACACGGTTCCCTTTACAGATGTCTGTTGTCTATCTCTTGGACATTTATGGCAAAGTGTGTTTCTTTGTCTTGTTCACACATACATTAGCACACATCTCTTAAAGTCATGTTGAAATTCAGAGCCTGAAAGATGTCATTCACATATGCACTGCTCTATTAAAAAAAACACTGTTTTTTTATGTCTTACATCTCATAAAGTACATGTGCAAGAAAATAGCTTAAAGCATACTTTGAATATGTCCTCCCTCTGCTTTGCTTCCACAGTTACCTGATTGTGTCATTTTGATTGTGTGCGGGCTCTGTAGAAGAAAACTATCAGTGACAGTGTGTGGGTGAGCGCCTATTTGTCTGTGTATTGATTCTGATTAGAAGTGGCGGTTCTTGTCTGCTTGTGGAAGCCTGTAATTAAAACCTGAAGTTCCCGGCATGTGCGATCATTATGTGGCCATACCACATGTCTTTCAAGTAGATGCTGGAGTACTCCTCGTATTGATGAGTCGGTGTCCTTGTGTGCTCTTGTGTGTACATTTGTGTGTGTGTGCATGCAAAATATTGCTTGGGTTACAGGAATATGAAAAGTTTGCTGATTAAAGTGTCACACTTTGGTCCACTGATTAATGAGTTGTATAGGTAAGTGCGACAGTTGTATAGAACTGACCAATCAACCAACAAAGGCTTTGAAACCCCTCAACCCACTTCAACTCTATCCAGAATGCACTGACATGAGATCTATTAATTCAAGCTATGTGGAGATAACACCATGTGGGGAGTGTGTATAAAACTTAGAAATGGCATTAATGTCAAAGTAACCATGTTAATAATATGAAAAAAGCCAGTGTCCATCTTCACTAAATGTATTTTCATAAAATGCTACCTTGGTACAATAACTGATGGACAGAAATCATTTCCAGTAATAAAGTGGCTATCTTTAAAGTGTTGCAATTTGATGACCTCATTCACTTTTGGGAAAATGTAACTGGCACTTTTAATATTTTGACGTTTTATAGACAATCTGTTAAAATGAATAATTGGCAGATACATCTGTACTAAAAGGGAGTTGATACGGTGAACATGAAGCCCTTCTTTGATGCAACTGAGGCTCCAGAGTTTTTGTGTAAATTTATATTTTTCATTATATATATATATATATATATATATATATATTGTTTTTGTCATGCTATTTTAATTACCACTTTAGTCATTATTACTATCATTAGGCTTTTTGTTGTTGTTTTTGACAGCATTGGGTTTTTTGTCATGGTTCTTAAATCATGTCATGATATAAGAAGCTCAAAATGGATATTACAATACTAACATGGTACTTTTTGAATGAATTTGACTCAATTATGTGGACCTTGCAAGTTCTGAGAGTATGTACGAAAGCCTCCTCGTTCTTGTGTGGATAAATTTGACCAAAATTGATGAAGACAAAATCTTAAGCCATTTCCTGCACCGAATATTGTTTTAATTATTTATTGTTCTTTTTAAAGACTTTTGTTTATCATTTAACAATATTTCTGTTTTTAGTTTTAGTTAACTGCAATAATATTTTAATCTTGTGACATTTAAGAGCTCACGCAAAGAATCAATGCCTTTTGAGATCACAATCAATCCAAGATAAAATAGGCTTTCACACCTTACAAGTCATCAGCAGTAGCTGTGCCAGCAAACCCAAATGCAAATAAATATTTAATGAAAACTGAAGCTACAAGACAAAATGTCACAGAAATTCTGTCAACGAACAGAGACATGAAAGCAGGAAATGGAGATGTTCTACTCCTCGCCTCAGAGTATCACAGTACATATTGTGCTGCAGGCTGTGGGAAGTGCAGCCAACACCAAACCCACAGGTGGGCACTACATGTTCCTCCAGCAATAATGCAGTCTTGTTTTCATCTTTTCTCTCTCTTTCACTCATATAGAATAGTGTAGTATTTCTAGTGCAGGCATATTATTGCCACACTTTCTCCCTCTTATCAACACATTGTCAGTTATCTCAGGATATGACTCAACACTTTTTGCCTTAGGCTGGATATCAACCGTCAGTACCTTATGAGAATCAAGTTAAATATTTCTATAGCAAGAGCCAAAAACAAGTCAAATATTAAACATAACTTACACTTGCTTGCACAAATTTTTAGTCTTTGATTTTAATCTGTGGTCATATATTTTTTTGATGCAAATCAGGAAATTTAATTGTAGCCTAAACTTTATTCAGGTAAATATATTCAACTGTGGCTGTATGTGTTTGGACTACAATATTCAGTGAGAAGTGCATCTGATGTCTAATGGTGTGTTTTATTATTGAATTAGTATTCAATTCACTTCCTTGTCTGCTACAATGGATTTGGCTCCATATGTTAAGGTTTGCCTTCCACAGAACAGAGGTGATATATACAACTGACCGCTGTATTGATCATCTGTAAAGCCAGAGGGTCCTTGTGACCTATGGGATTGCTTATTTTCCATATGACTGCTGATATATTTGCACCATTATGTCCCTGAGCAGAAAACACAGAAAACAATCATCTGTCCCTTTGTTCTGAAGCACAGTATTACAAGGCTGTTTTCTTTCAAATTAAGCTGCTTATATGTGGTGTTGTTATCTGATGGATAGGGTGAGATGGAGGCAGATGATCCGCTGAGCTGAAGTAGTAGTTTGTGGTGTTGTTTGTTGGGTTTGGTTTGGTTTTTTTATTGGCTAGTATTAACAAAATAATCTGTCTTGACAAGTCTTCATGACACTGGCCTATATTAAAAGTAAAAAATTCTCCCTGAAAATGAGGAAATGTGATAATATGAAAATGTATTTAGCTAAGGTATATGGGTAGAAGTAATCAATTTTCAGCTGTGAACAGAAAGGCTTCAATAGCTGCATTGTAAGAGGATGCACGTTACGTTGATGTCAAACATGGTTTTAGGTTTAGTCAAAACTCCAGTGCATTTTGAGAACAAACCACCTTTTTCCTTACAGTATTAAAGATTCATGTAATTAAAAAAATAATAAAAAATAAGCACATTTTGACCTATTTACTATAAAATGCATACAATCATATGGAAAAGAAAGCTTTCACAGGACTCTATTCAGTGTTGTAAAAAACTAAGTACACACCATGATTCAATAGCTTGTAGAACCACTTTTAAGAGCAATGACCTAAAATCATACAGAAAATGATTACTTCAGCTTTCACATCATCGTACAACATTGTTTCTGTTTATTATTTAGGTTTGTGGGCATTTGTTTATGCACGGCTATTGTAAGGTCCCACCATAGCATTTCAATTGGTTCGAAGGCTTGACTTTGGCTCTGCCACTGCAGCACTTTAATACTTTCCTTTTTTAGTCATTCTGCTGTAGTTGTTGCTGTACTTGAAATCATTGTCCTGTTGCATGACCCAGTTTAGACCAGGCTTTAGTTGTCAGACAGATAGTCTCACATTTGGCTCTGGAATACTTTGATATACTTCTCAGTATAACCAGAGAGTCAGCCCAGTAAATGCAAGGTGCCCAGGTCCTGTGGCTGCAAAACAAGCCCAAATCATCCCCCCTCTATCACTGTGCTTGACAGCTGGTATGAAGTGCTTTTGCTGATATGCTGTGTCTTTTTTTGCCAGACATGTCATTGTGCATTATGGCCAAATATCTCCACTTTGGTTTCATCTGTTCAAAGGACATTGTTCCAATAGTCTTGTTTTGTTCAGATGCAGCTTTGCAAACCTAAGCTGTGTTCTTTAAAGAGAGGAGTCTTTCTCCTGGCAATCCTTCCAAACTAGCCGTACTTGTTCAGCCTTTATCTAATTGTAATGTTATGAACTTTAACCTTTAACATACAAAGGCCTGTCGAGTCTGAGATGTATCTCTTAATTTAATTTTGTTTTGTTTTTTGAATTTTTGTCTGAACATTGCATCGTCTGACCTTGGGCTGAATTTGCTGGAATGTCCATTCCTTTGAAGATCGTGGCATTGTGTTAACACACACCTGAATGCGCCGACCAGCAAGCATCATAACTTCTGATTTTATAGAGGTGATCACACTTGTTGATTTTAAATGGATCAAGCACATTTGATTAGCAGTCCCTGGCTGCTGCTTACCCTTTTAATCCCTGTGAACGCAGTAAAGGCATTCTTAGTTTTACACATAACTGTTCTATGAAAACATTTTTTTTCACATAACTGTATGTAGTGTGCAGATATTTTAGCATTGAATTTTAAGATTTTCAGTCATCGCACAATATTGCGTGTTTCACTCAGTTGAGCCCACATTCATTTTGCAGCATGATGGCCCCAAACATATAGTAAGAGCCTTAAAGACAACAAAAAGAGCAATGATTCCTTGACAGCAGATGATGCTTTGTGTTGTTATGTGTGGACTGAGTGTACTTAAACTCAATTGAGGAAAAGCACCAGATGACATCAGAAACTGAAAGTGCATCTCTTTCTTATAAACAGCCTTAAGAGTGCTAAAAGTAGTTAAGTGCAAAAGCTTACAATGAACACTGACACCACAGCTGATACTCAAAATCAGACATTTTGACCATTATCCTCTCTACTCAAAAGGATTGACTTGTTTTTCTCCACATGAAAAAACTGAATGGATGAGTGCTTGCCTTAAGTAGAAATTTATTTAAGTTCCTTTTCCCTGTAAATAGATCTTTCAGGATGTCAGTGCTATATTATCCTTAACAAGACACTGTAAATGGATGGAATTCTGGAAGAGAAATAATCCTAAAGTAATCCCCTGAAATGTCTGTAAAGGAACCATTCATAAGCAGTGGCCATAAAATAAAGTAGATAAGGCCTGTATCTGAAAAGATGGGCCCTTATCAGTAGTATTATAAACTAAAATGTCCTCTTATCGGTTATTCACTGTTTAATGGCACTCAGAGCAAGGTGAATAAAGGGAAAAAAGACACACAGAAGGTAGAGTAGTACTGTTCTTGAAAACACAGAAGGATCGACTGTGTGTGTGTGTGTGCATACTGTCTCACATTTGCATTGGAGGGTATTCATTTACCAAGTGGCTATTAGTTAAAAGATGAATCAAGAAAAAAAACACTTAAGTTAGGAGAGCATGAACACAGAAAAAATAGCAGAGAATATCATGCCTGGTTGTAAATGTGAGGAAGTTGTCACCATGGGATTAATGACCCCCTTCTCAAGTGATGAGACTGTTCAGCTCCAGCTGTACACAACACAGCGGAGCCAAGAACAGCATCAACTGCTTGCATGTGCTGTAAGCACTCAGATAATGTGATAGTACTGTCCGCATGAAGAAAGATATATTTGCAGTGTGAGAGACATGTCTCAGAATGGTCATAAATGCAGTTACAGAAAAATATAAGTGAATTTACCTGTGACTGAATGCATTCTTCATCACACATTCTGCATTTGTGCAGTGATATCTCAGCAGCAGATTTTGCAGTCCTTACAGCAACAAGGAAATTTCCCTGTGAAAAATTATGCGCAGGTCTTTGAGACACAGAATGTTAGTGGAACATCTTAGACATAATGATAAATTACTGGTGAATTGATACCTCAGCCAGAATCTTTACAAAAATTTAACTATGTAACCTTCGCAATGTTACTGTCTATAGTGCTTTTGTACTGGACTAAATAATTAACATTAAGTATTCTTGTTATGGTATCTTTAGAGAAAACAGCAGGTCTGCAGAGGAATAATACTTTTCCTGTCACTGCAGCTGTTGCTGAGCTACTTTACTATTACAGTTTATCTTACCTCAAGTAAAGTTTATCAAAAATGATCAAAATTAGGCTTTAATCTCTATCATACATAGATGCATTCATAGTAATTAGCTGAATAACATCTGCTCAAACAAGTGATAATATTGTCATTGGCTAATTTCACATCTAATAGGCTGCAGGTTTATCTTTGGCATGGTAGTCACAATGACTGTGAGCTTTTGTTTGATATGGCTTACCATAATCACGCTGACAGCCTCCTGACAGATGTTTGACAGAGTGGTTTCAGGTTTACTGAAGTACCTGTAAGTGGAGTGCGTGATCAGAGAGCAAAGTAAGTGGGGTGTGAAATCAGCATCACACATGCACACACACAAACATGCTTACCACATCCTCCTTTTTTCCAACTCTCCCTTCAACCCTTCTGTTCTCACTCTCTATGTCTCTCTCTACTGGTGGCTGATTAATATTGGATGGCTAAGCTGTTATTATGTTTCCTCCCAGGGAAAGAGATTACAAGGTTGCATATATGAATATTATACATGCATTTCTCTGTACAGGTGCACAATCCAGGATCAAAATGATATTAATAGTGTGGTAGAACTCCTCTGAAATCTCTACAACTTGGAAAGAGAATGTATTGTTTGCAGTGGTGTAGCACCTCAGCTTGTCACCTCTTTTTCATATTATAAACAACATGGTAACCTTCCAGGTTTCTCCTTACTATAGTGAACATCACTCCAAAATCTGTTAGCTGCCTCCAGCTCCCCCATGTCAGTTGTAGTATTCCCACAACAGGGAGGAATTTCAACAAGAGATTTATGGGTGCCCTGGAGGCCAAGACGCCTTGTTGGATTACCTGATTGCCTGTGGTTTCACTTTTGCATTATAAGAGATTTACAATTTGAGGAAAGGATTTAATCTGCAATAGAATTTGTTGATGATATTATGACTCTGTGTGCTGCCTGACTGATATAAATGTCATAAAGCAGAGGTGTCATTACACATGAATGTACTTAGCTCTGTCATAATTTACTTCAAATTATCATGCCAGCATGAACTGTAGGTGATTCTGTTTCCCACATTATAGTGTGTAAAGTTTAAATGACATAAAATGCTGGTTTCCATGTACCTAAAGCCATTTTTGAAAGCCAAGAAACAGATCGCTAGAATGCTCAGTGTGTGAGTTGAGGATCTCATCAACTGGGACCTCTGCTAGACACTCCAAGTGCACCCTCACGATGTGTTTAGGCATACCAGACCCATCTGGCATCCCTCCCCATCACCTGATCCAACTCACCACATGGGGGAGAACAGTTGACAGCTCTTCCCCTCTCTTCTGTCTCCAAAATGTACAGCCTCCAGTCTGATGACACAATTACATACTCAGTCACTGACCTGGAGCCAAGGTTTCCCTGGTGCCACGTGCACTTATGAATACCCTTGTGCTCGAACATGATGTTTGTTATGGACAACTTGTGTTTAGTCCAACAACAGACTACCTCTTGAGTTCAAATTGGGCAGGTCATTCCTCCCAGTCATGTCCATTGCACTGGAGTCCTCCAGTAAGAGCAGGGCACCTTCCAGCACCCTATCCAGGGACTCCAAGAAGGCCAGGTGCTCTGAACAGCGGCGGATAAGCACCAGCGATGAACAAGACCCATCCCCTGACCCAAAAGTGGAAGGAAGCAACCCCTTTGTTCACCAGGAAAAACTCCAGGGTACAGGCACCGCTCCTGGGGACACCAGTATATCCACCCTGCTTGGCTCCCCTCACCAAGGGCAACTCTGTGGCGAGCCCGACTATATCTATATCTATGTCTAGTTGATACTTCTCAACCTCATCCTAGCTCAGGCTCTTTCCCCATGAGAGAGATGAAGTTCCATGTCACAAGACCCAGTTTCAGCAACTGGGTCTTGGACTGCCTTTCACCACTACTAATGCACATTGCACTGAAAAGCTCAAAAAATACATTTTTCATAAAATAGTAAATTTTTTATTGTTCTTTTCCTCAAACTAATAACCCAAATGAAACACTAATGAAATAACTCACCCTTAAGCTGTAAAGACCACATACCTATTGTGAGACCAGCTTGTGTGACCTGGTGTGTTGGCAGTATGTATTGCTTTATTTGTTAAAGGATCTGCTGTCTGGCTACTGTGGAGTATTATTTAAAAATATACTACATATATAAATGTATCCTTAATGAGGTAGATTGGCTTTACTCTTATGTATTTTATATTTAATTTAAAGTATTTAATATAACATTGCATGTCTTTTTCATTGCAAAAAATGCAACAGTTCTTAAAGTGCAAAAAAAAAAAAAAAAAAAAAAAAATTTAAAAA
>VUQH01077674.1:0-11584 GCA_015106775.1 Etroplus canarensis
GTGAGACCTGCTATGATGTATGGTTTGGAGACGGTGGCACTGACAAAAAGACAGGAAGCAGAGCTGGAGGTGGCAGAACTGAAGATGTTGAGATTTTCCCTAGGAGTGAGCAGGATGGACAGGATTAGAAATGAGTACATCAGAGGGACAGCTCATGTTGAGAAGTTTGGAGACAAAGTCAGAGAGGCAAGGCTGAGATGGTTTGGACATGTTCAGAGGAGGGATAGTGGATATATTGGACAAAGGATGTTGAGGATGGAGCTTCCAGGCAGGAGGAGAAGAGGAAGACCACAGAGAAGATTGATGGATGTAGTGAAGGTGGACATGAAGAGGGTTGGTGTGAGGGAAGAGGATGCAAGGGATAGGATGGGATGGAGGCAGGTGATCCGCTGTGGCGACCCCTAACGGGAACAGCCGAAAGAAGAAGAAGAAGTACATTCATGTAAATGAAAAACATTGTTGTTTTGTGTATTGTCTTTCACTAAACTGGCAACTGAAACCAGGAAGCCCGGTGGCGCAGTGGTTAGCACTGCTACCTCACAGCAAGAGGGTCCGGGTTCAAATCCAACAACCTTAGGTCCTTGTGTGTGGAGTTTGCATGTTCTCCCTGTGCTTGCATGGGTTCTCTCCGGGTCCTTTGGCTTCCTCACACAGTCCAAAGACATGCAAAGGGGGTTAGGTTAATTGGTATTTCTAAATTGACCATAGGTGTGAATGGTTGTTTGTCTCTGTGCTAGCGACCTGTCCAGAGTGTACCAGGCCCGATGACAGCTGGGATGGGCTCCAGCACCCCACCGACCCTGATCTGGATAAGTGGAAGATAATGAATAAACTGGCAACTTTGTTACTGCAAGACTCCAGAATATACACCTGTGTCTTCCTGTAGTCTTTGTATGTGAGTAATGCATTTCACTTATTGTTGTATAATACAAGAATATGATAAAAAGGTTGCATAATAATTATTCAAACATTTAAATTACTTTACTTTCTGAGAAATGTTCCTTAGGCAACTGTTTCATTATGATGGCAAGACAAATTTCCAGCATAAATATTGTTGCAGAGGTAATCATCAGATATAAACTATGTGGACAAAAAGGTTGGGCTACACCTCTTAATCATTGAACTCAGATGTTTCGTTCAGTCCCATGCCACAGGCATATAAAATCAAGCACCTAGCCATGCAGCCTGCCTTTACTAGAGAGAGACTTGTTAGAGAATGTGTCATTCTACAGAACTCACTGAATTCAAGCATAGTACTGTAGTTGGAATGCCACTGTTGCAACAAGTCAGTTTGTGACATTTGCATCCTCTTAGATATCCCATGATCAACTGTAAGTGAAATTAAAAACTGGAAGTGTTTAGGAACCACAGCAACTCAGCCAAATAAAGTTACAGAACAGGGTTGCTGAGTGCTGAGGCACGTAGTGTTCATAAGTTGCTGATGCTCTGTCTGTTGCCAATGCCCAGTAACTGCAATATTCCACTCCTCCTCTGGCATTAACATCAGCACAAAAACTGTGTGCTTTGAGCTTCATGGCATGAGTTTCCATGGCTGAGCAGCTGCATGCAAGCCTTACATCACCAAGAACCAGACAGTGGTGTAAAGCACGCTGCCACTGGACTCTGGAGGAGTGGAAGTGTGTTCTGTGGAGTGACCAATCATACTTCTCTATCTGGCATATGAGTCTGGGTTTGGTAAATGCTGGGATAATCACAAATGCACCTACTGCAATAATGCTCCAGGACTGTTTTTCTGGGTTTGGCCTGGCCCCTTAGTTTCAGTGAATGAAAATGTGAATGCTTCAGCTTACCAAGACAGTTTGGACCATTCTAAGATTCTGTTCCAGCATGACTGCACCTCAGTGCGCAAAGCAAGGTCTGTAAAATCACAGTTGGATGGGTTTGGAGTGAAAGAACTTCAAAATTCAATTCAGTTTTATTTATAAAGCTCCAATTCATAACAAAAGTCGCCTCAAGGTGGTATACACTGTAACGTAAAACCCCAACAATTGAACAATCCCCTGTGAGCACTCGGTGACTGTGGGAAGGAAGAACGTCCTTTCAATAGGAAGAGATCCCTGGCTGAAGCAGTCTCAGGGAGGGCCAGCCTTCTGCCTTGACCAGTTGGGGGTGAGGGGAAAGAGAAGAGAGAAAGGAGTATTGGAGAAAGAAGTCAAAATTATACTTGATTGGCTACACAGAGCCCTGACTTTCAGACCTTCTCATCCATTGTCAGTGTCTGACCTTATACATGCTTTTCTGGATGAATGGGGAAAAAATGGACTGGCATTAATACAGTGCTTTTCTATTCTTTACTGACCATTTAATGTGCTTTAGGTTACATGCCACATTTAACCATGCATTCATGAAGTGTTTTATTCTATAAACTTTAAGAACTTTATCTACCTCATGTCCGTGGATAATTTGGAATCACAGATCAACCTCACATGCATGTCTTTGGACTGTGGGAGGAAGCCAGAATACCTGGAGGAAACCAACATAGGCACAAGGAGAACATGCAAAGTCTGTACAGAAAGGCCCCCCCCAGAGTTTTTAGTCAGGAATATTCTTATGAGGTGACAGTGCTAACCATTATATCACCAGAGTTCCTACAGACCTGCTCCAAAATCTTGTAGAAAGCCTTCTCAGAAGAGTACAAGATGCTCTGGCTGCAAAGGGAGGCAGCTCCATATTAATGTCTATGGATTTAGAATGGGACATCATAAAAGTTCCTGTCGGTGTATGGCCCATAGTTTTGCCCATGTAGTGTATGCTCCTCCCTCACTGCTCATCTTGCTGGCTTGTACTCCTCTTGAAGGACAAACAGCACACCCACTCTCCCCCTGTGGCTTTGACTGTATGTTGGGCAAATCATAAAAAATTCTCTTCTGAATGCCAGAGAGGTCAGCAGATATAAAGCTTGCTTACATTTCAACAAATAAGAGAGCCTTTTATGTGGTTTTGTGTTACTGTACCTACTGTAGTACTGACTACATCCATGGGCATGCACAAACAATTAAATCAGATGGCCTAATAATGCCTCTGACTTCCTTAAACAGTTTCTCGTAATTGCAAAGTCTGCAGCTCATAGCAGCAAGATCTCTTCTCATAAGTGCGATCTCATTGTAACTATGGGAGAAGATTTCCGGAAGTTTTTTTTTTTTCCCATATTGTCCTTTCTCGAGTGAAGTCCATCTATATTCTCAGTATGTGCCTTTCTTTACATTCCGTCATCAAAAATTAATTTCACATGCCACTGGAACTGTCTTTCCCTTCTCTGTTCTTCACATTTCTTCTTCCTTTTTTCTCTTTTTTCTGTCAAGTGTACTGACTGGTATTTGAAGATAAGAAATATTTCTTTTTCTTCACCCGCTGTTCTCTGTGGACCATCTGTTTACTGCCAATCCCCTACACCACTACAAGGGAAGTCATAAGGTACTGGTATTGCAGAGCTGTGCACTGTCACACATGTGCATTGGCAGAATCACAGAGTTCATGAAAAGGCTACAGGTCTTCAGGGAAGCTTTGTTTTTTAACACTAATTATGAGTAGAATTAATCGGTTGGCTCAATATGCGGTGGCAAATTGTGTGTGTGTGTGTGTGTGTGTGTGTGTTGCCATGGTAAAATTAAAAGTTAGGATGCATTTAAAAGGAGCATACCTGAGCCAAGGTTGCATAATTCTCTAAATTTCACCCAAGATGACAGTGAAAAATCTGTTCAAAGGACTGTAACACCTTCATGGATGTAAACTCACGGGCAGCAACTCAATGGACTGAGCCATGTAGACATGGTCAAGACAGTCTGCTGAAGTTCAAACTGAGCATCAGAATGGGGACAAAAGGCAATTTAACTGACTTCCAGCGCGGCATGGTTGTTGTTGTGGTCCGGGTATTTCCCAAACTGACGATCTACTACTACTATTTTTTCCGCACAGCCATCTCTAGGGTTTATAGAGAATCATCCAAAAAGAGAAAATACCCAGTGAGTGGCAGTTCTCTGGGCTCAAGTGCCTTGTTGATGTCAGAGGTCAGATGAGAACAGCCAGACTGCTTTGAGCTGATAGGAAAAGGCACCAAATAATGCAGAAAAGCGTCTCTGAGTGCAAGTTGAATCTTGAAGCAGATAGGACAAAAATAAGCATTTTTTAAAAGTTTGAACAGTTTTATTTATATCTCAGACTTTCAGTGCTCTACAGTTTCCCCCCACTGGGATTATTAAAGCATTCTGATCCTGATTCTGCTCTGATATAGGAGTTCTCACAGTACATTAATCACAATACAACCCGGGTTCTCGCTGAGGCAAAATGTCACTTTACGCAAAGAGTTGTCCAGCTGTGGTTTCAGCCTAACAATCATACTCTATTCAGAAAAAAAAATAAGTGCAAAGCCTTCAGGAGTAGGATTGATGTCCATACAATTTTACTGGGGGTTGGATGTCTGTCAGCTGAAATTTCAGGTTGCATGGATGAAAGGAAAACCATTTGCACAAAGGAATAGAAGGTTTTTCCTTTCTATGAGTGAGCAACAGGGAGTCGTAGGAGAGTGTTGCATAAACCAAACGAGTTTTTTGTTCATTTATCTGATGTGTTTAAGTTGTTTTAATCAGCTCTCATTCAGACTCTGTATCAGTTTGCATACCCCTGTATGTTTCTATTTGCACCATATGAGCTATAGGTCAGCAGTCAGGGTCAAGGTCTATAATGTTATGTCATTGAGCAGTGTAGTCTTATATTGTGTGAACATTTCTTTCTTCCATCAACTTTATACATTTCTTTTTCAGCCTCTATTACCAAGAAGACCCCACCTTAAACTGATATGCACCTCAATAGGAAGAAAACATGAAAGACTGCCATACACAAACTGCACAGTATTACCAGGCAGACAGAGTTATGTGGGTGCATGAATAAAACGCTGAAGTTCATCTTCTCCTGCGTTGTTTACTGTCTTTTGCTGTACGTGTAGTGTGTGAGGAACTGATGCCACTGTGTATACGAAGCTTCAAGGCAGCAACTCATAGCTCTTACAGTTTGCTGAGCCTGTAGAAGAAAAAAGTTTTACTCTCAACTTTCGAACTTGATTTATAAAAGGTCAAATAATAAGAAATCTGCCTTAAAAAATATTGTGGCCTTAATGTTTTGTATTCTGTATATGAGGTGAGTGTCAGGAGTGCTTTGTGACAGAAGGATAGCAGCAAGAGTAAAAGCGAAGGTTTACAAGATGGTAGTGAGACCTGCTATGATGTATGGTTTGGAGACGGTGGCACTGATAAAAAGACTGGAGGTGGATTGGAGGTGGTAGGGTTGAAGATGCTGAGATTTTCGCTGGTAGTGACCAGGATGGACAAGAGTAGAAATGAGTACAACAGAGGGACAGCTCAGGTTGATAAGTTTGAAGACAAAGTCATAGAAGCAAGGCTGAGATGGTTTGGACATGTTCAGAGGAGAGATAGTGGATATACTGGGCAAAGGATGCTGAAGACGGAGCTGCCAGGCAGGAGGAGAAGAGGAGACCACAGAGAAGATTCATGGATGTAGTGAAGGAGGACATGCAGAGGGATGGTGTGAGGGAAGAGGATCCTGGGGATAGGGTGAGATGGAGGCAGATGATCTGATGTAGGACTACACACAATGGCTCCTTCATAGGTGTACTTGTTCAGCTGCTTGTAAGGCGAATATCTAATCGGCCAATTACATGGCAGCAACTCAATACATTTAGGCATGTAGGCATGTAGGCATGGCAACGATGATCTGCAAAATGAGGAAGAAAACTGATTAAAGTAACTTTGAACATGGCATGGTTGTTGTATTTCACAAAGTGCAACTCTACCAGGATTTGTTCACATAACTATCTCTGGTATTTACAGAGGCTGGTTGGAAAAAGTGAAAATATCTAGCAAGTACTATTTCTCTGGGTAAAAATGTCACAGGAGAATCGCCAGACCATGCCTTTACAACACATTAAACCTTCATACAGATGGGTTACAGCAGCAGAAGACCACACTCAGCTACCACTCCTGTCAGCAAGGAACAGTGAAGTGAGGCTGTAATGCTTGTGGGCCAACAAAGATTGGACTACAGTAGACTGGAAACACATTGCCTTGTCTGATGAGTCTTGATTTCTTTTTTAACATTTGAATGGTAGGGTCAGAGGTTGGCATGAACAACATGAAAGCATGAATCCGCTGCTAGTGATGATGTAATAGTGCAGGAGATATTTTCTTGGCACACTTTGGGCACCTTAGTACCAATTGAGCATCTTTCAAACACCACAGCCTGGCTGAGTATTGTTGCTGACCACGTCCATCCCTTTTCGACCAAAGTGCACCCATCTGATGGCTGCTTCCAGCAGGATAACGCACCATGTCACAAAGCTCAGATCATCTCAAACTGGTTTTCTGAATATGACGTTGAGTTCACTGTACTCTACAGGCCTTCACATTCACCAGATCTCAGCCCAGTGGGGCAGATGTGGTCAAATGGGAGATTCTCATCATGGATGGTCAGCTGACAGATCTGCAGTAACTGCATGATGCTATCATGCCAATATGAACCAAAATCTCTGAGGAATGTTTCCAGCTCCTTGTTGAATCTATGCCATGAAGAATTAAAGCAGTTCTGAAGGCAAAAAGGATTCTAACTTGGTACCAGCCGGGTGTAACCAGTGAAGTGACCGGTAAATGTATGTTGCAGTCCTGTGATGCACTGACACTGTGGGTCTACCCTGCCTTTTGGCTTGAATAGATGAAAAAAATGAATAGATGGAATAAGTTTATCTTTTACTTGATTCATTTTCTGCTGCTGTTTGGTATTCAGCAACAAGACTGTGAACAATCTGATGAAAGCAAATGCCCCAAAAATTGCTTGTTTAGGATTCATGGTTCTTTTCATTTAAAGAAAAGAGCAGCCTGAGACTGCCTCCTTCAAGGCTGAGCAATCCTCACACTTCTATGTTTTCTTACAGCAAAATATTTCTGTGTTTGATATACTTGAATTGTCTGACAATGAAAACATGCCCTTAGAACTTAGCATCACAGTATGTCAGTGATAGTTTAAGAATTATGAAAAATGGAAATATAGTTATTGAACATTAGATGCTGTTTCATTTAATAAACTGCACTGAAGCTACATTATCTCAGCAATGAGGTAGCATTGGTTTAAAGTCTCTGCTTGTATTACATATTTTACCATTGCTTCATAAGTGTATGCACCCCAATTTTGCATAATTTGAATCCCAGGATCAAGAGCAAAACCTGGATCTGGATCAGTTTTTGAAATTTGCCCTAGAATTTAAAGCTGATACCTGAAAGTTCTTATAATTTATTCATAGTTTGTATTTGTTGGGATATGATGCTTAATGTCTAATTTTGTCCTATCTTACAATGTTGAAGAATCCTTAACAAAAAAATCCTGGATCCAGATCTTGATTGACTCCAGAGTTAATCACTTCTAAGCTGGGCGAAGTCCCCCCGCCACCAATCTGAACTTCTTTGAGTGATACTGTTCACAAACAAACCAATCCAAGAACATAATTTCCCTGGGCGGAGGTAATCAGGGGATGGAAGTTGGGGTGGACTGATGGGAGAACATCTGATTAAGCTCTGCGGTGACTGGTGCCAGTCTATCAGTACAGCAGGAGTGACAACACATATGGCTCAGACAAAACACCACAAATAATCCTGTAGAACAGATGAGCCCGGCTGAAACACACCACTAGAGCTGCACCACTAGATACACATCAACACAGATTGTTGTATTTCTGCTGTTTACTTCATGATCATTGTAAAACAAATAAACATTTCCAGTTTTAAATATCTGTGTGAACATTATAAACACGCTGAATGGATCTATCTGCTATTAAACTGGTCACACTTCCTGGGTCATTTTTCATATCTTAGTAAGCACTTCGCCTTGTATTTCCCCGAGGGGCCACCATAGCTGACAAATCCACAGAGGTGGTTTGGCAGAGGTTTTATTCTGGTTGACCTTCCAGATGCAACAGGGGCTTGCGTCATGTTTCACGTCTCACAGATGGAAGTGTTACAGTCCCCCTGTCCTTTGGTGCTGATCTGCTCTCTCTTCCTCTTTCCCTTTATGTCTCTTTCTTTCTGTGAATGTGAGCGGGGAAGTGTCTCTTTCAGGGGCCATGGCGTGCTGAGGTCCCATGCTTCTTCAGCTGGTTCCATTATTCCTGATCTGCAGCATAAAGCCCCCAGTCCTGATGCTCAGACATTGAGCAGAATCAAATCATCATCCCTACATCATAATTCTGCACAAACCCATGAGTTTCAGGGCTTAGATGAAAGAAAGTATTTTATAAAAAGGGTTAGACTGGACTTCCTGAAACCATATGTGTATTTTATTGTTTCACATATAAAGTAGTGTGCAAAAGTCTTAACCCACCCCTCATCTTTTTAGATTTTGATTCCAAGGAGCCGGAATTTCTTGTAATGTTTT
Organism: Etroplus canarensis; assembly: GCA_015106775.1. Classification (NCBI taxonomy): domain Eukaryota; kingdom Metazoa; phylum Chordata; class Actinopteri; order Cichliformes; family Cichlidae; genus Etroplus; species Etroplus canarensis. Next base: position 8,455 of record VUQH01077674.1, read on the forward strand.
AAAATGGTTCTTGAGCAATAGCTCTCCAGGCTTTCTGAAGGTCTTTCAAAGGTTTTATTTTGGAAATTGGCTACGTTTTCATGCATTTTCAGCCAGACTGAAAATCACTGGCAACAGGTCTCATGGAGTAATGAATCCAAATTTAAAATTTTTGGTTCAAAATCATCAATATGTACAGAAGACGTCAGGAGAGACATCTAACAGTGAGTGTCTACAGCCATCTGTAAAACACGGTGGAGGCTCTGTCATGGCTTGGGGCTGCATTTCAGCCAGTAGTGTTGGGAGTCTTGTCAAAATTGATGGATTATTTAATACCAATACCATCTGGAAAGTGTGTGTTCAGCAACAGCTTCATGTTTCGGCATGACAGTGATCCCAAACACACTGCCAATGCCTAAAAATGCCTAAAAAGCCTACCTGGACATAAAAAGACACAATGGAACACAATTAGTCATGAACTGGCCTCCTCAGACCTCAGTAATATTGAATCAGCGCGGGATCATCTTGACAGAAAGGAGAACAAATTGCTGCTAACATCCAAAGAAGAGCGTTGGATTGTCCTTCAAGACGCATGGAGAACTTTTCCTGAAGACTACTTAAAGAAATGACGAGAAAGCTTAGCTAAGAGAGTACCAGCTATGTTGAAGAATTAATGTGGTGATAGCAAGTACTGTATTTTCATTTATATTTGCACATTTCAGTATATTGTTGAACATATTTCCTATTTTCCTTGCAAAATATAAAGAAATGACGAGCGCCTCAAGATATTTTACAGCACTAGATTTTATACAAGTGGTTCAACCGGGCATTTCTTTGTGCCACAGGTACCTAAAGATCAACGCCGTTGCATCCGTGCCCCTTTCTGGTTACTCACTAGTTCCATCACACAACGTCTGGCTTGACACCTTCTGAGTTGATGCTGGTATAAGAGCAGTTAAATGCAAATAGTTTTGCTATAACAGATGTGTGCAATCTTTAGGCGTAATAACTTTAGCCCTTTACTGTTGGCTGCAAGAAAAGTCAATTCTCAGATGTCAACAGTCCTGCTTTCTTTGTTTCACACTCCAATATTGAAAAATATTGATTTTCGCTGAGATTATATATTATTTACTCTGAAGTATAACACAAATAATTGCAATAGTTTGCAAGATAATGATTTTGGAAGAAAAAAGTTCTACAGTTATTTAGCAATAACCCCAATCTATGCTGTCTTGCCTGTGTGCACAGAAAACTCTCCGCAGCATATTGACTTGCTGTATTTGTGTGTTTATGTCTTTGTATGTATGTTCTGTGCCTCTGTGTGGAGACAGAAAGTAACAGAGAGAGACATTGATTTTAAATGGCTAAGAGAAGCTAAAAAGAGGCACTGGAACATGTAATTCAATGCTATAGATTCCCACGGCAGAGGGGAAACTGATTCCCAATTTGGACTGAATTTTTGGCTCATTACACCATCTAATCCACATTCTCCTGCATCTATTGCCTATTACAGTCAATCTTGTTCCCTAAAGAAAGGATGTAACGTCAGCACTAAATCATCAAGTATATCAGTAGTGGCAGATTCATGAGTTTTTTTTCTCCCCTGCACAAAGTGAACAAAATTACACAAGTAAAAGCCATGTAATTGCTATCTATTGTTATATTCTGGGAAAAGACAGCTGGATGGTGTCTTCATTCTCTGGGATTTACTGCCATGCAACCAACTTAGCCCACAGTTTGTGTACTTTCAAGGAAAATGTTCTGTGCAGTTATGCATTTGAGCTCAGGCCCACGGAGCATCTTTTGTGTCTGACTATATTTGTGTGTGTGTGTGTGTGTGTGTGTGTGTGTGTGCAGTGTCTCTTCTACCGTTCCCTCCTTGCAACAGGGTACCATCTGGCTCTCAAGACAGAACAGAGTGTAGTGAGGGATATAAAGGAAGAAAAGACAAGAAAGGTCTGACAAAAAAAAAAATATTGTCACACTATAAGTGCAAACAGATGGGGAGGTTCTAGGGAGTGCTACAATTGTATGCTGGGACATTTCAGGTAATTTACTGTTGCAAAATTTTACAGCCACCATGGTAAGAAAACCAAAAAAAAAGGCAAGGTAGAAGTAATACAGCACGTCACCAACACAACTAAAGTGATCTTCTTGCTACAGCAAAGCACGGACAGATGATGAAACCCTTGTGTGGTACTCATATTTACGCCACTTAGCCACTCTTCTCAGGTCTGATGGTCACATCCCATTACTGGGTTTTTAAATCAATACAGCACAACAATTGATGTTTGTGTTATCTTAATTTCAAGCAATACACACCAAATATATGGTTAATATTGGAATGTACAGAGGCATTAATCGTGGCAGCGCAGGAACAAGCTCTAAGGCTGGGGTCTACCACACCAGGCAAGACCCCAGGTGCAGGCAGTGCAGAGATGCCCTAGAGACAATCCAGCACATAACAGCAGAGTGCAAGATGCTAGTGGGCAGGGCATACATGGAACACCACAACCACGTAGCTGGCATAGTGTACAGGAACATCTGTGCTGAGTATCACCTGGAAGTCCCAAGGTCAAAATGGGAGACACCTCCAAAGGTGGTTGAGAAGGACCGAGCTAAGATCCTGTGGGACTTCCAGATCCAAACGGATAAACTGGTGATGGCTAACCAACCGCACATAGTAGTGGTGGACAAGCAGAGGAAGAAGACCATAGTGATAGATGTAGCAATCCCAAGTGATGGCAACATCAGAAAGAAGAAACACGACAAGCTCGAGAAATAGCGAGGGCTTAGAGAAGAACTAGAAAAGATGTGGGAACTGGGAGAGTGTCTATAGCAGATTCCAGGAATGACATCCGAAATCTCTGTCCAGAAGAGCGCAGTCCTAGGAACAGCTAAGATACTGCACAGAACCCTCAAGCTCCCAGGCCTCTGGTAGAGGACCAGAGCTTAAGGATAAAACAATGCCCATAGTGCGAATGTGGAATTATATACACACACACACACACACACACACACACACACACACACACACACACACACACACACACACACACACACATAATCAAGATATGGATATAAAAACATGTTTATTTTTGAACAAGTGTATAAATGATGCAAGCTCTCACTATTACATGCCATTAAATGG
>VUQH01077677.1:0-17978 GCA_015106775.1 Etroplus canarensis
AGCCAAAGTAATTTTCATCTCTTCCACTGAGAATCCTTTAATGATTAAGGAAATTGTCACACCCTTTGTTGATACAGACATGCTGGCTCTCTCATACACACATGCACACACACAAACACCCACACACACATACACACACACAAACAAACAAAACAACTCCATCTATAAAGTCACCAGAGGTTACTGAATGCAACAACTCTTGAAGCTGTTGACATTTATTTAAAGGTGTACTAACATTCCTCTGATTCATTTTTGCCTTCCATCAGCATTATTATACCCCACACTTTGTATAACCTTACTGGATTAAGTTGCGAAACAATTACATTCTCAAAAAACAAAGGTAAATGCTGAAGACATTAGATGGGTGACTACCATCCATGAATACCAACACTTATTTTCTCTGCTCAACAACAGGCAACTAGACTTTACAAAGAAGATATTCTCCCTCCATCTGACATGGAATATCTCTCCCAAGACCAGTTGCTTGAGGTAGATTCTGTAGCTGCCTCTCCTTCATCCCTTATTGACAGAGGGATACCTGTAGGAGGAGCAACAAATGACTGAGGGTTTGTCCTTAACACCCACTGAACACAATGAGATGAGCAGTTTGAGGCAAGACCTACACTCATTTGTCACTTTTAGGAACCCTGTGTCTGTTTCTGCTATACCTTATTCAATTTTGTTACAACATGGGGAGAAGAATGCGAAAAACTGACAGAGGTCAGTGAATTTGTGTTCAATCACTGTTGCAGGTTAAATACCCTGTTTGTGTGTGCTGACTTCATATTTTGTTTTATATTGGTTTGGGCAACAGTAAATGGGCAGCAACAAGCTACAACAAAGTAATTTATTAGGGTATCCATAGTTTTACAGAGGTTGTGCTGCTATATTATAAAATTTTTAAAAAACAGTAAGTGCACTCTGATTAAAGTTTTGCTAAAGCAAGATGTTACTAAGTGCACTTGAGTTACTTTGAATATTCATTTAAAAGTATTTAACTTAGATTTTTTCATAAAAACTAGGCTAGCACTGAAATAGTATCTAATAGTTTTGTGTTTTCATCATTAAGAGGTATTTACATTCAGATTAAAGGGTAGACAAATAACAACAAATCATGATATGGTATTTTGCAATAGATTGTCTATACAACACCACTAACCTCTGACTACTGGTTAAGATTATTTGCAGATTATTTAATGAAGTAAAAAATGACAATGTAAAAATGATTGATAAAAAAACAAGTTATGAAATGTAACAACTATTATGCTACTATTTTATTTGCATGTTAATTCTGCTTCTACAAACACAAATGCACGTATTACTAAATGCTGCAGGTGAAATATTTGTCACTTTTATATACTGTCATGAAAAAGAAAGTTTTCACAGGACTCTGTTCAGTTGTGTGAATTTAATAGCTCGTAGAACCACCTTTAGCAAAAATAACTTGAAGTGATTGTTTTCCGAATGTCTGCATGACTTCATCTCTCACATCACTGTGGAAGAATTTTGGCCCGCTCTTCTTTATAACATGTTCAGCTTTTTGAGGTTTGTGGTCATTCGTTCATGCACAACTCTCCCACTACAGCATTTCAGTTAGGTTTAGATCTGGACTTTGACTGGGCCATTGCAACACCTTAATTCTTTTCTTTTTTAGCCATTCTCTTTTAGATTTGCTGGTGTGCTTGGGACTACCGTCCTGCTGCACGACTCAGTTTCGGCCAAGCTGGCCTCCCATTTGATTCTAGAGTAATTTGGTATACAGAGGAGTTCATGGTTGACTCAGTGGTGACTCAAGGTGCCCAACAAAGCCAAAATAAACCCAAATCATCATACATCCACCACTGTGCTTGATAGCTGAGATGAGATGTTTGTGGTGATATGTTTTATTTTCGCTAAACGTGGCACTGTCATTATGGTCAGACATCTCCACTTTGGTATACTCTGTCCAAAGAACATTGTTCCAGAGGTATTGAGGTTCATTCAAATGCTAACCAAAGTGGTGTTGCCATGTTCTTTTTATAGAGAGGAGGCTTTCTTCTGAAAGCTATACTTTTTCAGTTTTCTAATTAACACATCTGAATGGGCCAGATCAGCAAACAGCCAAATCTTTTGGTTTAATAGATGTGGCCACAGTGACTGATAAACAATTGATCAAGTCAAGTTTATTACCATCTCCTGGCTGCTACTTACCCTCTTAATTCCTATGGAAGCAGTAAAATATACTTAATTTTGCACAGGACTGCATGGAGTCCTTTTTACATGACTGTACTGTAGAGCAGGTATCAAGTAGTCAAAACAGAGAAGTTCAAGTAAACACTGTGGAAAACTTTATTTAAATTAAAACATACTTCTCTACAACAAATCAGTTGCATTGGAAAAAGTAAGCACTCCCCAACATTTATTCATATCCCTAATATTACTACCAGGGATTGTAGATCATTTCCAAATGGTGAAAACCTAGTAAGGGAGTTACAGGTAATTTCTTTCTTATATAAACCTGATAAACCTGTGGCAGCAAGGGTCTGTTGTTTTCTTAAAGTGTGTAATTTCAAAAGAGCTCCGTACATTATTCAGAAAACAATACTCTGTCAAATTATTTAAAAACTCTCCAAACTTTAGAAAATTCCAAGATAAATTTGCTTTTTTAGAGACTGCCCATTCCACCAAATCCAGTGCAAGTGCAGAAAGCTTGGTGCAACAGAATCTCTTAGAACTCAAAAGTCCATGACATGAGCTGAAAAAAATTTAACTGTGACAAGGTGCATGCAGATATAAAAAGAAAAATAAGAAACCTTTGCTGTCAATAAACAACATTAGAACAAAACTGCATTTTGCAAATAAACATGTGTGCAAAGATCAGGCCTTTTGTAATTGTGTGCTCTGTTTAGATGGACCAAACAGAACTATTCGCTCACACAAGCAGTTGCTGTGTTTTTGCATAGACTAAATGGATTTTAAGAGAAGCTGTGAGGCATTGTGGTGGAGATATGTTGGTTTGGGGTTATTCTGCTGCCTTGGGGGCCGACCAACTTGCAGTCATTGATTCCACTGTGATTTCTGCGTCATTTCAAAGAGTGCTTGAAGATAATGAGAGGCCATCTTTCTAAAATGAATAGTTTAAAAATTGAAAACAAATATCCAGATTTGACATCTTGTGTCTTATATTAGTTACAAGCCATGATTGTTAATTCCATATAATTTAATCTTAGCTGTCAATGAAGTACACCAAAACTGAAAATTTATACTGAAAGAAGTTAATATATTTGATCTTATCTGTAAGTTATGCTCTTTTCTCTTGAATTATCTGAGTTATACATCATATCATGCAGATGCATCAAGATTCCAGTTTCTTTTGGTCATTAAATGACATTATGGGTTATGTGTTAGTTGTACAAGGTCATGTAAGTACTGAGTGGTTAATTCATGAAGGTCACATCAGAGGCCCTCAGCTGTGTTCTGAGGTGTTTAGTAGCTGTGCTCCCTGGTTCACCCCTCCTGCTGATGTGATCTTCACTGTAATGACAGTGGTGACTTTGCCACTGGCCTCACTGTCTCTCTTATTTTCACTGCCATTTCATCTCTTCATCTCTTTCACTTATGTGCCTGCTCTCTATCCCTCCTACTTCTACGACTGATTCAACATTTAACATTAGAATGACCCCCAAATGCTCTCAAATAAAACAGCACTATCCTACATATTTTTAAAAGATTTATTTATGTAGCACATTTCAAAAAATATTACAAATGGCTTTAGAACCAAAAAACACACATACCAAAAATGCACAACACCACTAAAATGATACTGAACAAAAATCAAATAATTCAAAATATGAAAAGATAAGGCATTATAAACTGACCTTTTTAAAATGCCAGCAAGTTTCTCTAATATTGAAAAAGAAAACATTCCAAAGTTTTGACACAGATGCAGTAAATACACATTACTGGGTTAAAGCTAGAAAAAACAAAAGAACTGTAGGCTTTCTACACAGAGAGAAAATTTCTGAATTGTGCTCTGGGATTTTACACTATAGCCTTGTAAATAATAACTAAAGATTTATATTAACCTCCTGAGCATTGAATTCTGATTTGGAATGCATGACATGCAACAGATCTATGTTGAGCAAAATGAAGTGTAAGGTGCCGAAAAGCCAAATGTAATGTCCCCATTCAAGGACACAGGCTCTCAGGAGGTTAAATTATAAATGCCTTTGGAGAGAGGCAGGCACTGAAGTTATAATCTCCCTGGGCTTTGTTTTAGTAAGAAGATAGACTGCAGCAAGTTGACCATCAGTCAAGCATAGATAGAATTATGAAGATTAAGCCATTGTTTTTAAGCACATTAAATGAAGAAAAGAAAAATATACACAGTAATACCAAACCAAAATTATAATGTTATATCTAGAGTTATATTGCATGTGGTCAAATGTTCTAGAGTTTTTCTTAGGGTCTTTTGAGAACACATCTGCCTCATTTTTGTCCTATTTTTAAAAAAAAATAACTGACATCCAACATTCAGTCATTTACTGTACTATATTGGCTGAGGAAAAGTCTCATTCTAACATAAAGACTGAAAATAAATAAGGTCCAAGAACAAATGTTTGATGTATCCCAATCCTAAACAGCAGTGTCAGAGATTTAATCTATAACTAATTGTTTACAGTTACAGTAACAGTAGCAGCAGTAGCTACAATCTAAACCAATGCATAGCCAAAAAGACCTTAACCACCCATGATGACCTCAGAGTCTACTGTTTAAGAGACTGGGCCAAGATCTAGTAAAACAAAAATTTTAATTTCTCCAGTGTGGGTTTTCATATGGTAGGAATATTATTTAGGACCCTCAACAGAACAGCTTCTTTGTTGTGCCTTTGCAAAAGCCTACTGTTTTGTTTTTTTTAAGAGGGATACACATTTTCAATTTACTAGTTGGCAGCTACATAGAAAAATAGAGCGGACAGTAATGTTAAAATGGTTATTAAATTACTGCACAAATGCAGGATGGATCCAGATAAAATGAATAAGACGGACCTAAAAATGTTAACGCTATAACGAGAGTTATGCAATTGAAACTAGCCAGCCACCAGGGTCTGACAGTAACCAGAACCTGTTTCATAAAGTAAAAAGGAAGATTGCAGTTACTATGAGTTAAGAGTGTGAATTTGTTAAGAATGGCTGCAGGATGAAGCTCTTTCTATATGTGCAGGGGGAATTGCAGTTGAAATATTGATGATATTCATTTTGTCAAATTTTTTTTAAAAAAAACCTGGTTGGAAATGGTGCTCAGTATACTCGGTAGCATAGTGGTTTGTGCATTCGCCTTTGAAGTGAAAGGTCCCTGGTTTGATTCCAGGTGGGGACACAAGCCCCTCTCAGCGTGGAGGGTTGCGTCAGGAAGGGCATCTGGTGTAAAACTGCTGCCAAATTACCAATGCGGATTAGTCCACTGTGGCAACCCCTTGGTGGAGAATACAAGGGAGCAGCTGAAAGGTGCATATACTTGGAAATGGTGCTCAGAGAATGATGTCCTGGGAAGGGCACCATTTAGCAGATGGCCAACTGTCAAAAATAATAACCTAGAATAATTCAGATTTACATAAAGAAGCTTGCTGAAATCAGATACCCTGAGTTTGCAGCTTTTTCAAGTGAAAGTAAGTGTCAAGTGTTTGGAGTTTGTCCTCCAATGAGATTCTATTTTCAGTCAAATAGGTTTATCATTTATCCTCGGAAATGGATTACTAAATGTTTTCTTGTTTAGACCTTAAATGAGTAACTACAATTTTGAGACAAAGCAGCAAATCCAGATATGATACCCCCCCATGAATCCCTTTTTTCCTTTTGTTTATTCAGCCCTCTATCAACGTGCACCCTCTATTACTTGCTGCATGTAATAGCAGTGTTACTGTTGAGTGAGTGTGGCAGACCTACTTATTCAATAATTTTCTCATATGTGATTGATGAATACAACTTTTAGTAGATGAGAAGTTTGTTTACATCTATTACCCGTGCAAGGAAATCAATAGAACAAGAGGTTTAATAAAGTCATTGATTATTTTCTAATGTAATTCTTTTACAACCACCACAGCATTTAATTTCCGTCAGATCATCACACAGGAATAAAGGCATAAACATCTTTTTTTCTCATGACTCTAGTCTCTGTAATTCAAGGCAAAGTTCCCAGTCAAAGAACTCTTACATGACCATGTTGTGCAGTAGAACTGACATTTATGTAAATAGTATCTCATGAGTTGCACTGTGGTTGCATTGTGGTATAGAATTGTAATATTTCCTCTATCAAGGCTCATTGAAACCTGATAAAGAAATATGGTACTTTGATTTAAGTTCTATGACCACATAGGATCTAAATAATTAAGGAGATTGTGTTGCTTGTATACAGTTCAGATTTTAAGAGATACACTTTCAAGTCATATATGACTGACTTGAACTTGGCTTGAGTTTACACAAGCAGGGTAGCCCCTTAACTGGCTCTGATGTTCTAACCACTGGAGCAGCTGGCAGTTCCACCTGTGCTGGTAGTACTGTTGGAAAAACAAGTTGATGGTTAACCTGCCAAGCACTGCTGTTTGCCACACTTCCACCAGTTCCTTATTGTTCTTCTCCAGTGTGGCCTCCAGCTGTAGAAACCCAAAGCAAACACTGCTGTGGGACTCATTTGGTTCTTCAGTTTGGGGTCACCAGTGCTTCACTCAGTTAACCCTGTGCCTAGTGACAGAACAACAACTTTAGCTTCATTTTATGCAGGTACTTTCATCCTCTACTACAACACCAGCTCAACAGAAGTTACACCTTAGGCAAATAAACGGACTGGTGCTCTATCACCTTTGTGCAGTATGCAGTGGCATTTCACACTCCATTGTGCTGCAGCAGTTGTTTAGTGGAATATCTGTGCAACCCAGTTGGCACCAGTGCTATTCACCACAATGTTTGTGTCTGAGTTGTTCTCAAGGTTCACACAGTAATTAACACTGAAACATTTGATCTGTGAGTTGCCTGCTGTGAGAAGTGGCTGTTTGTCCCTGACTGGTTTGCCAAGCCAAAATGAATTAACCCACACATCTGGGGTTCTTCAGTTCAAAACTGAATGAAGCATTCAGATTAGAAGCAACACATCATCAACTCTCAAGTTTCATTTTGAGTTGCACTACCTGGATGAATGAAATTAATCTTCCTTTTATAGCTCATGTTTTAATGTTTCATTACAATCTTGTGGCTGAGAGAGATTTTTTGGGTGTTGTCTGTCATCTCTGAGTTATTGTCCCTCTATATGCTCTACCATGACAGTGTTGTAGGGTTTAAGTCTCAGAAAGGCTTTATAAACAGAATTAAGTCAACAACATTTAACTGCTCTTGTCTTGTTTTTAGATGGTCAAATTTTTCATCATATGCCCCCTTATTAACGGCTCCTATCCTCAGCAGTAGCTAACACAATTAAACAGCTCAATTATAATCAGTGAGAGCTGGAACATTAGCCCGAGCTATCATGAAACTGATGGAGGGCTCAGTAGCAGCCATAACCTGCTGTTTACAGGCAGAAAGAACTCGCAGGCCTCAGTGTGGTTGGGCTCAGAAATGAAAAAAGGCACAGTTGGACATTGATTGAGAGGCTGCGATTTACATACTGCAGAGATTTTGGACAAGTTCTCTGAGAATCTCACAGCTTCTGCTTCTGAGGTTTCTACATACAGAAACATGGATAGAGATATAGACAGACAAAGATACCCAATGTGTTGGTTGGAGAGGACACACAGCCAGGTACCCATAGAAACAGACAAAAAAAAATAGGCAGGCAGCATTCGTGTATAAATGTGCACGCAAACAAACTCAGAATGAAGTAAATCCAATTACAGAGAACCACAGGGGGGAATATAAAACAATACGGCTGTTACGCTTTTAATATCAACAGTATTAACAATGCCTAACCATTACAAATGGAAGAAAATGAGTAATAGGAATTTAACGATTGCAGACTATTTCTGACTGAATTATTGTGTTTTGTTCATATGAAATGATCTTACTTAATTAACAGTGTTGAAGCTGAGTTCTGGGGGTTTGCCTTTGAAATCTTGCCCTCTGCATATAGTTAGAAAAATCTGTCTCATCTTTGCAGTTTCCTTTCTCCACTCTGTGCCTTGGTAGCACACTCACTCTGATCACGGTTCAGCTGTTGGTCAAAAACAAAGAAAACAGCAAAACTCATTATTGCTCTTCTGGCCTTCCAGTTTCATTTTTTTCAGGGTGGGGGCAGCAAAAAGTTATTCTGCAAAAAGAAATAAATAAACATGGTATGACTCAGTGACACTGAATCCAGTCTCATAGGGTAACGCACACAAACCTGTCATAGCTACAGTAGTTGGCTGTTCATTAATATAGATTTGCTTTCATTTCTTTCAAGCCTGTTTTTTATGAAATTATCTCAATGTATTTGTCTTTGCAGTGGTCTTAGGATCACTGAGTCCATTTTTACATTTAGAGAATGATAACAGGCTAATGCACATTTGCCAGTTGCTTGGCATTAGATTCTGAAATCTATATTTGGGCAGGGCAAACAGAGCCCTACTATCCTGATTAATCTGTCTCTGTCACATCTCTCAGATGTATTTCTCTTTATCAGATCTGGGCCCAAGTTGTGCCCTCATTGTCTGTCACTGCTTTGCCAGAAGTGGCCACTGAACAGACATAGGCAGGCAGAGGTCTCATAGCCTCTCATCTCATAGCCAGGCAGCGGTCCAGACAATCCCTATAGAGGCAGCAGATCACTGTCTCTCAGTGGCTCAACAGCACCAACTAGGAAGGCTGATAGGAGGAGTAATTAGTGCTTAACAGCACACTTGGTGTGTCTATGAGGGAGAAGGAAAAAAAGAGAAAAAAAACAAGACAGAAAAGAGACAGTGGAAAAGACAGATGGAGAGAGAGGGCTCGTCCTTGTGAAGTCACCATGCTCTTCTAAAAAAACAAGCAAACCAAAAAAGTGACTGCATGTAAGGCATTTTTTCCAGACCTCATTAGCAAAATCGCTTCCCACAGGGTAAAGGTTACGAATCAAAATTCAGGCCAGGGTAGATGATAAAGTAAGGTAACATATGTACTAATACTGGCTTCTATGACTGTGTATGAGATAGATCCTTATGTGTGCGTCTGTGCATTCAGTCAGTCTGTCTTCCTGTTGACCTCAGTATGTGGTTTGCTTTCAGAACAGATGTTCCTTGAAAAGTTTTGGTGCATGTGTAGGTCAGCACTTACTGTGTCTTTTATTAAGTGTGTCCCTCAGTCTGAGTCTGTCCTTTGAATGTCCTGTACAACATTTGTTGCTAAGTGACAGCCCTGAACATTAAGGTCAGAGTACAACGGCCACTGAAAACTTTCTGTTGTTAAAACTTTAGAACTTCTATACTTAGATAGGACCAATTATAACTGGCGATTTTTGAGAGGTGCAAAATCTTTTGTTTTAATTTCAAGGAAATATGTGAATGGAATGTATTGGGTCCACTACTAAAACCATATTAGTTGATATCTTAGTCAATATATGGTTTCTTTTACTTCTGACACTTATTTTCCACGTTTTTTGGGGGGTTTTCTGTCTACTGACATAAAAATTGAATAGTAGTCAAGGTTAAGTTGTTTTGAGCAATATTTTAAGTGCACTTCTGTTTGAAACACATTTCTCCTTATTAAATCCAAAAAGTCAGAAAATGCAAAGGCTTAAGGCCTTTTCTTTGTTTGGTCCTTTGCAGAAGTGTTTCATAAAACAGAGATTCAAGTCCTGGTATTCCTAATAATAATAATTAAAAATATTTTGTTTTGCTTCTTAGTGCTAAAACAATTTCTCTTTTGTAATTTTTTTCTTTTATAAAATAACATGAGTATATCAATAATTGCATATACAATTAATACAGAACACTCATTGTCAAAGGGTGGCTGTTTCTCAAGAGGTAGAGCAGGGGTGGTATGATACTTAGTCTGTAAAGTGTCAGGCAATGTGTCTATGTGCGAGGCACTTGTGTGTGAGTGTGTTTGTTAAATAGACTGTATAATAAAGATAGCTGTGTTCACTGTACTGTCTCAGCTTGAGCATTTTGGCCATCTTCATTTTAGTGCTTTGGAGCCAAACAAGGGGTTGCTCTGACTGAGAAGCCAAAGTTTACAGTTTCATACATGTGCAAAGAGTGGTGACCTGTCATCATAAGATGGGGCCATCATAAGACCCCATTTTCTTCTTTTTGACTCTAATGGGAAACAGAATTTACTTGTTCATCTTTCAGCTGTTCTGTTTAGAGGTCACCACAGCAGTTCATCTTCCCCTATCTCACATTATTTCTTGCATCCTCTTCTCTCACACCAGTCCTCTGTATGTCCTCTTTTACTACGTCCGTGTACCCTCTCTGTGGTCTTCCTCTTCTCCTGCCTGGCAACTCCAGTTTCAACATCCTTTGTCCATTATATCCACTAACCCTGCTCTGCACATGTCCAAACCATCTTAAGATGTCTCTCTGACTCTCTAATTCATTCAACCTAAGCTGCTCCTCTGATCTACTCATTTCTAATCCTGTCCATCCTGATCACTCGTAGTGAAAATCTCAGCATCTTCATTTCTGCCACCTCCAGCTTTGCCTCCTGTCTTTTTGTCAGTGCCCCCATCTCCAACCCATACATCATAGCAGGTCTCACTGTCTTGTAAGCCTTTCCTTTCATTCTTGGTGCTATCCTTCTGTCACAAAACACCCCTGACACTCTTCTCCACTCTACCTGCAGTCTCTTCTTCACCTATTGTACTCTGTCCATTGCTTTGGATGATTGACCCCAGGTATTTAAAATTCATCCCCTTTTACTACCTCTACTCCTTGCATCTTCACGCTTCCACTTGCCTCCCTCTCATTCACACGCTTGTATTCTGTCCACCCTCACATACGTCTCTGCCACTCCTGACTTCCTCATACAGTTCCACAGTTCCTCTCTTGGCACCTTATCATATGCTTTCTCAAGATCTACAAAGACAGAGTGCAACTCCTTTTGACCTACTCTATACTTTTCCATCAACACTCTCAAAACAAACATTGCATCTTTTGTACTCTTTCTTGGCATATACCCACACTGCTGGTTGTTGATCATCACCTCTCTTCTTAACATAGCTTCAGCAGCTCATTTCAATGTCTTCATGGTATGGCTGCTCTACTTGATCCTTCTGTGGGTACTACAGCTGCGTATATCACCCCTGTTCTTGAAGACCACAACCAGTGCACTTCTCTATTCATCAGGTATTCTCTCAGGAACATAATTTAGACACACACACTCATACATAAAAATGCATGTCATTCAAAAAGATTTTAACTCACGCTATATGGACAAAATTATTGGGCCACCTACAGGACCTTTTAGGGTATTCCATCTCATTCTAAATCCATAGGCATTAATATAGAGTTGGTGTCACTGTAAATTTTTGTCCATTCATCCACAACAACATTTGTGAGCTCAGACACTGATGTTGGACAAGAGGACCTGGATTGCCATCTCCATTATAGTTCATCCCAGAGGTCTTTGATGGGGTTGAGGTCAGGACTTTGTACAGGCTAGTCAAGTTCTTCCACCCCAAAATCATCCAACCATGCCTTTATAGGGCTTACTTTGTGAACTGGGGCAGAGTTGTGCTGGAAGAGAAAAGGGCCTTGCCCAAACTGTTCCCATAAAGATGGAAGCATAGACTTTCCAAAATGTCTTGGTAAGCTGAAGTGTTAAGTTTTCTCTTCACTGAAACTTAGGGGCCCAGGCCAGCCCCAGAAGAACATCAGCCCCAGAAGAACAACAGCCCTATAGCATTATCCTTCCTCCACCACACTTTACAACTGGCACAATGCAGTTACCAGGTGAATTCTCCAGGCATTCACTAAACCCAGTGGCAGAATTGCTGTGGTTACAATAATACCACTTACAGTTGATTGTGGAATAATAGGACATAATTTCACAAGCTCAAATTCAGTGAGCTCTTTAGAACAACCCATACTTTCACAAATGTTTGAAAACACACATTGCATGGCTAGGTGTTTGTTTTTACACACCTGTGGAAATTTGACTGAATGCAAAAATTGAATTCAATGATTACAAGGTGTGACTCAATACTTTTGTTCACATAATGCACTAATTAGACGGCAAACTTATAAGAAAATATTCACTAATGCCATAGATCAGTCACCCCCTGCTGGCCATTTGATAAAATTCAAGTTAAAGGAAAAAAATTGATATAGTATATGGTTTGTAAAGGAGAAACCTTACATGTATAGAATAAGCACTATCTGAATGTGCAAATAGGTGAATATGACAGTTTAAAGCACTTTAAGTGGTCAGAAATATATTAGCAAAACATAAATGCCAGTCCATTTATGATTTAAAAAACTAAACTGGCAAAGATCAATCAAAAATCACCAGTTTTCAGTATTTTTGGATTTTCAATGAACTGAAGTAGTGAAATAAGTTAGAAATCATTGAACTTTGTCACAACACAGAATGTGACATTAAGGTTGCTTGGTATCGAGGGAGGTTGTTTGGTATCGAGGGAGGCTTGGCACAAAGACTTTGATTTCCCCGTTGAAGCTGAGAACCTTGAGACCTTTAGCCTAGAAAAGTGAAGAGAAATAATCACACTTTGATTAGACTTCTACTCCCTAAACATCTAACACAATTACACTAATTAACACAGGTAACTAAACTCTTAAAATGACCCACACGTCTGCTCCTTGTGTTTTTATGAGTACATGAGTTGAGAAAAGGATGTAAATATGATATGTATGCAGCATAAATCTATATACAGAAGCAGGCTTTTCTGTCTATTAGCAGTTACAGTACATACTTTATGTAATTTATCATGTGCTGCAGAAATGGCCACTAAAGGAATTTTATATCTTGCAATAAAACAATATACAGTCTGTAAAATGCCCTCTCATACAACACACACAAAACACTAATCCATTTTGTGAGACAGGTGAGTAAGATGACTGTTGAGGGATACCTGAGCTCAACTGATGTCAGCAGGAGTTTGAGGTGAATTACTGATACGGTTGTCACTCTGTGACAAACAGGTGAGTCATAGATAGGTGAGAGCTGAATGGAAAGGCAGAGTGATGGACAGGGAAAGAAAAAGGAGGAAATGGAGAAGGGAGGAATGTCAGATCTGGTGCATTGGAAGTGATCTTGGCAGGAAACCCAAGTTACCATAGCGACCTGGTGAAAGCTCTGCAGTAAGAAGCAAAAGAAAGACAGAGTAAGAGAGGAAGAGAGACCTTGATGTATTGTCTCTCCCACTGCATTGGTCTTTCACAGCAATATTTTGAGCATGTGGGTCACTTAATTAATGTGTATGAATACAGAATACAGTCTGTTTTCCATCAATACTGAATGTTTGACATATTTTAAGTGGTATTTATCATGACGATAATGGAAATGTTTCAACTAATACTTCATCTATTCCATTAATAAAGCCCAGTGAAGTAAATCAGAGGTCCTTTAGGCTCATCAGTGCCCAGCTCCATAGTCTGTCATTCCCTGGTTGAAAGGATATGAAGCAGAACTATATGTCCATTTATATGAGTTCAGGCTTTGTATTGTTGATAATAACTGGTAGCCTTTGATGAGCTGGACTGCAAGGAGTGATGACTTTAATAAGCGCCTTCACCAATGTGAAGATTCAGATAGCTGTTCTGCCACAGACAACCAAGGGGATAAATGAATAAACACACCCACACACATACAGTATACAGTATATATGCTGAACACATATCATATGAGATTGCATTACTTACTATTTATTTTTTACCACCTGTGACAGGGTGCCTGTTGTTTTGACCTTGCTACTCTGTGCACACGTATGTGTTCTTATGCATAAATATGACACGGGAAACATGTACTACTACAATGACAGCTTTGAGTACTTTGGCCATTGTTAATACATCTGTCTGTTGGCAGATTTTGTCAACATCATTGCATCAGAACCGAGTACGATGCAGTCACAAAGCTTTATTGGTGTGTTGTGGTCAAAATAAGAGTTTAAAGATGTGTGCCTGGCCTCCCTTAACCTCAATGAAAGAAGAGAACAAAAAGAAGGTGCTTAAAGATGGGTCTGTTTAGAGAACTTGTTGCCATTGCAGCTGTTCTGATCCCAAAGCAAAACTGCCTTTTATTTACTGATGTTCTGATGCCACCATTTTACAGTGGTGGAAAAAGTACTAATATCGTCAATGCTAAAGCAGCAATACCACAATGTGAGGGGTCAGGTAACGACTAACAACAGTTCCTAAACATCTGGGAAGTGAGGAGACCAGCTGCTGAGCCTTCTGAAGAGGAATGTTGTCCTATTCTTTTCTGATACAGGGTTACAGTTGCTTAACAGTGCGGGGTATTTGTGGTATTTTGTGCTTCAAAATGTGCCAAATCTTTTCAATTAATAAAAGGTTAGACGTGCCAGTTCAGCACCTGGACTCTTTTACTACAAAGCCATGCCTTTGTAATAGCCGCATTAGCAGTGTCTTGCTGAAATATGCAAGGCCTTCCCTGAAAAAGATGTGGTCTGGAGGGAAGCATATGTTGCTCTAAAACCTTTTTATACGGTTCAGCAATGGTGGTGAGTTTCTCCCATACCATGCACCCCCATACCATCAGGAAGACAGGCTTTTGAACTCAGTGCTAATAACAAGGCAGATGGTCCTTCTCCTCTTTATTCCAGAAGACACAGTATCCATAATCTCCAAAAAGAATTTCAAATTTCAGTTCTTCTGGCCACATAACAGTTTTCCACTATGCTTCACTCCATTTTAAATTACCTTTGGCCCAGAGAAGATTTCTGGATCATGTTCTCATGCATAATAGAACTTTAACCTGCAGTCATAGATGGCACAGCAAACTGTGTTCACAGGCAATGATTTCTGAAAGTGGTCCTGAGCCCATGCAGTGATTTCCATGACAAACTCATGCCTGTTTGTAACACAGTTCTCCCTGAGGACCCAAAGATCACCAGCATCCAGTATTGTTTTTCTGCCATGCCCCTTGCTCACAAAGAAAGCTTCAGATTCTTTTGACGATATTATGTACTTCAGATGATAGAATATTCAAAGTCTTTGCAATTTAATGTTTAGGAATATTATTCTGAAATTGTGCCACAATTTGTAGACACAGTTTCTCAAAGATTACTGAACCTCTGCCCATCTTTAATTCAGAATGACTCTAGGGTGCTATTTCTATACCCAGTCAAATTACTGGCCTTTTGCCAATCAACTTAAGTAGTTGCAACATGTTCCTCCAGCTGTTTCTTTTTAGAATCACTTACTTTTTCAAATTTTTGTTACCCTTGTCTCAATGTTTTTGGAAAGTTTTGATGTCATCAAATTCAACATCAATTAGCATTTTTCATGAAATAGTAAAGTGTCTCACTTTTGACATTTGCTATGTTTTCTATGTTCTTTTGTGAAAAAAATTGAGATTTACAATTCATTGTTTTTTAAAAAAATTATAGACAACGTTCTAATGTTTTTGGAATTGGAGTTGTACATGAACTTTAAAAGTTCTATTTATATATTTAGAGAAATACACTGTTCCATCTCAGCTATGTTTCTTTAATTAGAGCTTAACACCTCTTACAGGAGCAGTTTTGAAAACAAAAAAGCAAATGTTTCTCCTCTCTTAGAGTACATTTGGTTTTCCCAGAAACATTCCCTATTCATTTCTCTCTCTTTCTTTTCCTCAATTTGTGAAATTTATCATCCAGGAATTTTGTGTCATTGCGTTTGTGTGTCTCTGTGTTTGCATGTCTGTTTTTGAATGTGTTGGTCGACACTGATGAAGGCTTGCTTTGTTTGCTTGGCTTAGGAAACGTCAGTCAAATTTCAGCCAGCACAACATGACTTCATATCATCACATTTTTTTGTTTAGTCACATGAAGTCACATTTTTTCTCAAGCAAAGATGGATGAGCAATAAAAGATTCCATGTTCCATCACAACATGCTTTCAAAAGATTTCCGTTTCACTTCCTGTTCAAATCGACTACAAAGTAGGATGCGAGTGGACCAGGTGTTACTCATTTCGTTGGGAACATAATTGGGGAACGTTGTTTTTTTTTTTATGAGGATAAAAAGCAAGTCCCTACAATATTAATTACTGCATTTTCAGGGGAAGGCATTTTTAAAAGTTAGAACAGGCATGAGTATAGTTGGACACATAGTGGTTAGAGTTAAGTTTAGAGTTAGTTTTCAAGAAATGAATGTAAGCCAATACAATGTCCTCTTAAGACATGAATACACAAGTGTGTGTAAGTGTGTGCGTGTTTGTGTGTCTCTGTGCGTTTTTCTGTCATTGTGCAGTGTCATCTGGTACCACATGTGAAAGAGATTAAACATTTCCCACAAAAATCTCATTTCTCTCCCGGGCTCTTTTCCAATGCTTTTGTAACCATCGCAGCAAATCAAACAATGCTGTTAGAAGTCCCAGAGAGAGCATCCAGTCCAGCCTTTGCTTATGTGTCTGTGTGTGTGTGTGTGTGTGTGTGTGTGTGTGTGTGTGTGTGTGTGTGTTTGTTTCAACTATGGTTTAGACTGAGAAACCCAACCACAGGGGGGCTAACCCAGTCATGGGGGGCCACAAGCAAGTGTATTCCTAGTGTCAGCCTAAAGCTCAGGTAAATGGGGAGGGTTGGGTCAGGAAGGGTAATCACGTATTTCAAGAAGAGGATAGGGTAGCCTCTTAGACTGGAGGAAGATACACACAGGTGGACTATATCTTACACAGAAGGTGCAACCTGAAATAGGTAGGAGACTGCATGGTGGTGTCAAGGGAGAATGTAGCTAGGCAATATCAGATGGTGGTCT
Source organism: Etroplus canarensis (assembly GCA_015106775.1). Taxonomy (NCBI): domain Eukaryota; kingdom Metazoa; phylum Chordata; class Actinopteri; order Cichliformes; family Cichlidae; genus Etroplus; species Etroplus canarensis. The sequence goes on from VUQH01077677.1 coordinate 16,860, forward strand.
GTAAGATGATTTTGGAAAGCAAGAGAAGGAAGTGAGTAAAGGTAGAGCCAAGGATTAAATGATGGAAGCTGAAGAAAGAAGAATATTGAGGGAGTTGAGACAGGCTCTGAGTAGTAGCAGCAAGTTACCAGATGACTGGGAAAGTGCAGCTGAGGTGGTGAGGGAGACAGCCAAGAAGGTATTTGGGGTCTCCTCTGGACAGAGGAAAGAAGACGAGGAGACTTGGTGGTGGAATGAGGAAGTACAGGAAAGTATTCAAAGAAGGAGGCTAGCAAAGAAAAAGTGGGATAGTCAGGGAGATGAAAAGAGTAGACAGGAGTACTGGGAGTCTAGGAGCACAGCAAAGAGAGAAGTGGCAAAGGAAAAGGAAAAGGCTAATAATGAGTTGTATGAGATGCTGGACACCAAGGATGGAGACAGAGAGACAGAGCTGGAAAGGATGTGCAACAGATTAGGGTGATTAAGGATAGAGATGGACATGTACAAATGAGTGAAGAGTGTGTTGAGAAGATGGAAGGAGTAATTTGAGGAGCTGATGAATGACAAAATGAGAGAGAGAGGAGGTCAGATGGAGGGAAGATAGTGAATCAGAAAGTGCAGAGTATTAATAAGGAGGAAGTGAGGGCAACTATGAAGAGGGTGAAGAGTGGAAAGGCAGTTGGTCCAGATGACATACCTGTGGAGGTATGGAGATGTCTAGGAGAGAGGGCAGTGGACTTTTTAACCAGATTGTTTAATGAAATGAGAATGAGAGAATGTCTGAGGGATGGAGAAGAAGTGCATTGGTACTGATCTGCAAGAATAAGGGTGATGTGCAGAGCTGCAGTAACTACAGAGGAATCAAGTTGATGAGCCATACCATGAAGATATGGGAAAGGGTTGTTGAAGCCAGACTAAGAAGAGAGGTGACCATCAGCGAGCAGCAATATGGCTTCATTCTGAGAAAGAGTACAACAGATGCAATGTTTGCTTTGAGTTTTGGTGGAGAAGTATAGAGAATTTCAGTAGGAGTTGCACTGTGTCTTTGTGGATCTTGAGAAAGCATATGATAGGGTGCCAAGAGAGGAACTGTGGAATTGTATGAGGAAGTCAGGCATGGCAGAAATATATGTGAAGGTG
>VUQH01077680.1:0-18321 GCA_015106775.1 Etroplus canarensis
TTCCAGCTTCAAAGTCATCATTCTGTCTGACACTCTCTTCACCTCCACAACACTCTTCACATACTCTTCCTTCAAGATGACCCCTACTCCATTTCTCTTCCTACCTACACCATAGTAGAACAGTTTGAATCCACCTCCGATGTTCCTGGCCTTGCTTCCCCTCCACCTGGTTTCTTGCACACACAATATATCTACCTTCCTTCTCTCCATCATATCAGCCAGCTCTCTCCCTTTACCAGTCACAGTCCCTACATTTAAAGTTCCTACTCTCACCTCCACCCTCCTACCCATCATGTAACAAGACAATAATCTCAAACACACTGCACATCTATAAAAGAAAAGAATTAAGGTGTTGCAATGGCCCAGCCAAACTCCAGACCTCAGTCCAACTGAAATGCTATAGTGAGACTTTAAGAGAGCTGAGCATGAATGAATACCCACAAGCCTCTATGAACAGAGGCAAGACGAGTGGGAAAATTTCCTCCATAACAGTATGGGAGATTGATGAAATCCTACAGAAAACAGTGTACTTCAATTTATTTCATCTACAGGTGGTTCTATGTGATTCTGAACACATTCTACAAGTCACTTAATAATGGGGTGTACTTAGTTTTTCACATGGCTTCTCCATTTTGATTTATGTTTGTGAAATAAATAATGACATGACAGAATCTGTTTTGTGTTGTTTCACACCTGAGGTTTGATTTAAATTATTTTAGAACCTGATAAGGAACAGGTGATTCTTTTAATGCCCTGATAAGTCAAAAATAATAGCACTGAAAGAAGTTGTGCTCAAAGAGATTTAAGTATATTTTTGCTGATTGTATGCATACGCCGTCCTATAGTTCTATACTGAATGATTATTCAAAAAAATGTACCGAATGTTTTGGTGTGTATGATATGTACCTGGGCACAGTCCATGCTGCCGTTGACTGTTCCAGCAGTGTAACAATTACAAGGCTGACACACATCTACTGAAGTGGAATCAGAGTCCTCAAGCCTGAAAAACTCACTTATGCACAGCTCACAGTTCTTACCTGATAGTGAACATGGAGAAACATGGTGATACAGAGGGCACAAAAATCAATACCAATGAATTCACTTCTATCTATATCTTTAAGGACAAAAGCCTTGCTGGTCCTGAGAGATAAACAAACTGGAATTTAGGGCAGCCCATGCAAATCAATAAAATGCATGCACACAAAGAAAATATAAACAAATACAGAAAGGAGCTGCAAAAAACCAAGACTACAATGGAACTAAATTTTAGAACATATGCTTAGAGGGAAAACCAGTACATGATGTCAAAATATTTTTGACTCCTGACTAGTCTGAAAGGCTATGTTTTTTAATGGCCATCAGAGGGCTATACCTTGCAAAAATAAATCTTAAAGTATTGAAATTTATGGGACAACTGTTTAGCTCTCTATTCAATATCAACCCCTAGTCATTTGTCTTCTTTAATACAACATGATGTTCATTTTATTTTTGCTCAAAAGAAGGATAAACAAGGATATCCAAAATAGTGTCACTTAAGTTGACTACCTTAGAGCGGTGTTAGAAAATCCGCTAGAAATGTGAATTTTTTTTAAAAAAGTTTAAACATTCTAATAATTTAATAAGAGATATCAGCTGTGAACCCTATAGTACGCTTCTGTATTTGATTGGCTTTTCAATATTTGCATTTCTTCTAAAATGTTGACATGTTTTCCGTATTTTACTGCATTTTTGTTTATCTTTTGTAGAAACATAAAAGCCAGTTAAATGCAAAAATACACTGTACCTGTGGTGTTGTGCATGCAGTTGTCACAGATGCCTCCTCCTCCTCGATAGTGCTCATGTGGGTGGTCATCAGCTAAAACATCATAGTGGCAGGAGAGGGCATGGCCATGACACTGACAAGGTCGGCAGTTCATCGGCTGGAGTTGATCGCCTGACCTGAATGGCTTGTCATTGTAGAGTGGTGCACATTTCTCACACTGTGGAAAAGGATTACATTGTATAAATGTTTAATAATACACACACAAATACACACACACACCTTACAGTGTAAGGGGTAATGTGTTAGGAATGAAAAAAATGCCACATCAATGAAAATGAAAACTGTCAACCAACAGAGGGCTGAATTCAAAGACATCCTGAAAATCAAAGAAAAAAAAAGGATGTGGCAGGCTGGTCCACTTTGCCAGTCCTGGTATTCTATGACAAATACCAATGAAGCTCTACAGTGCCAGGCAGTGACCACACGGCCCACTAGAGGACATCAGGCCCTCAGGCCACACTCATGAAGTCTGTTTCTGATTGGTCAAAGACATTCACATCAGTGACCTGCTGGTGGTCATTTTGTAAGGTTCCAACAGTGCTCAACCTGTTCCTCTTTGCATAAAAGAGCAGATACCAGTCCTAATGATATGACCTTCTACGACCCTGTCCAGCTCTCCTCGAGTAACTGCCTGTCTCCTGAAATCTCCTCCATGCTCGCAAACCTTCTGGCAATTGCATGTACTGATGTGCCATCCTGAAGGAGTTGGACCGTCTGTGTAACCTCTGTAGGGTCCAGGTATCAGTACTCATGCTACCAGTAGTGACACTGACTCCTGTTTTGGGGATCGTCTCATTGTTGCCCCCCTAGTGCTCTAGTACCCCAGTTGATTTCATTAACGTCAAAACAGCTGACACTGATTAACAACCCCCTCTGCTACTTAACTGACCAGATCAATATCCCAGAAGTTTAATTGACTTGATGCTATATTCTGATTAAAAGGTGTTCCTTTAATTTTTTTGAACAGTGTATATATATAACAAAATTTTTTTTTTTCTAAGCAAAATAACATAGTTAATGCCTCACACACACACATATGTGTGTGTGTGTGTGTGTGTGTGTGTGTGTGTGTGTATATATATATATATATGTATATATATAAAAATTCCCCACTCGCCCTATGGGCGTTTTTTTGTCCTTCAGGCTTGGGTCCTCTACCAGAGGCCTGTGAGCTTGAGGGTTCTACGGAGTATCTTAGCTGCTCCTAGGTTTTCTCGGATGTTGTTCGTGGAATCTACTGGAGCCACTTCCCCAAGGATGCACTTACATATCGATACAAAACCCAAATAATAGTAAACAAAACTCCGACGCCAGTATTTTTTGTATGCCTGTGTGTGTGTGTGTGTGTGCGCGTGCATGCGTGTGTGTGTGTGTGTTTGTGTGAGTGAAAGAGAGACTTGATTTCACAAGAGAATTGTCCTTTGTGCGTGCATGCATCATCCATCCATCCATCCATCCATCCATCCATCCAATCAACTTCTTAATTCAGGGTCATGGGGAGCTGGAGCTGGAGCTGACATAGTTCAAAATGTGTAATAACAAAAAAAAAAGGAAAAAGAAAAGAAAAAATAACGAAACAAAACTGCATAGGAAAATCACCCCATAACAAGTGAAATGCTTGCTTTTATAGAACAAAGACTGACACTGGGACAAGCTGAGAGAATAAATGAGAGAAGGGGGAAATGTAAAGAATGAAAAATCAATGGCCCGTGGAAATCTAAATCTAAAGAGAGAGAAGAGAGAGAAGAATAATAATACAGATAATATTGAATAGAAAGCACAGATGTATCCTCTTCTATATTAGAGAGAGCCAGTAAATTCACACACACACACACACACACACACACACACACACACACACACACACACACACACAGGGAAATCGGGGAAACCACTAATGAGGAGTGACTTGAAACAGCCAGTGCTCTCACAGAGTCCCACTGTCATGTCAAAATAAACATACCAAGGTAGGTGTGTGTCTGTGTGTGTGTGTGATAAAAAATGAATTTTTTGTAGCACAGTACAGCAGAGGCAAGAAGCAGCAAGTACAAGTCCTTTGATTTTGTTCAGCAGTCAGTACAAATTATAGTGGACAAGGGGGGCTTCAAATGGTGGGATTAAAAATGTATTAAAAAACACAGGAGTTCCTCCCATGTGTGACACACGCAGACCTGCACTGGGCCTATTATGTATGACACACAGAGGAGGGGGGAAGCCAGGAGAAGTGAGAGGGAGGGGAAGAGTACAGATGGAAATGAGGGAAGAGGTTCTTGTACTGTATGTGAGAGAGACGAGTAAAAGCAAGAAAAAATGCAAAAAAATCATAGAAACAGGACAAACATAAGCCCAGAAACAAGTTGTGGACAATGTGGGGCAGGAAAGAAGACAAAAGAAGAGAAATGATGGAGTCATCACTTATGAAAATTCTGGATCCAGCTTCACCTCCAAAATTTACTGGTTCGTTACCTACACCACACCCCACCCCTCAAAAATAAAACCAGTTAATAACTTTTTGAGTTATATTTCACACCAAAAAAGACAAACCATAGTAGAAGAGGCTGGGTGCTGCTCTGTTCTGTTTGTGGTTCAGACCTCCCACCAATTAAAAACAATTGGTGCATAGTCAAATGCAAAATACAACAAAGAAGACCCAGAACTGTTCAGCAGCTGGTTTCCTGAGTTCCCAGATGATTACAGGCTGTTGTTTAAAGACGAGGGGATGCTACAAAGTGATAGACATGGCCCTTGTACCAACTTTTTAAGACATGCTGCTGCCATCAAATTCAAGATGAGGTAGTATTTTTCATTAAATAGTAACATCTCTCACTTTTAACACTTGATATGTTTTCTATGTTCTTTTGTGAATAATTATATTGATTTATGAGATTTTCAAATAATTTTTATTTATATTTTACACAGTGTCCCAACCTTTTTGGAACTGGGGTTGTACAAAATTGATTATTAAACCTGCATAGTAGAGTGTCCTGGGACCAGGTGCACTTATGAACACACTTATGCTCAAACATGGTGTTGCGTTATGGGCAAAGTGTAATTAGCACAGAAGGTTCCATGCTGCGAAACGTAAAATTTTATGTTTACAATTTATATATTGTAAATTCATTTTAAAACAGACACAGCATGCTTTTTTTCATGTTTCTATCCATGTGTCTGATGGACATTGATGGATAGTGACATTAAGTGGCATTGTCCAGGATTTCTGTGGCTCAAGTGTGCCTCAGCAGCAGATTTTCACCTGCACAGGGGTTAACTGGGTTAACTTTAGGTACACACAACACGGATATGTACACACAAATATGCTCACACATACACAAGCCAGTGCCACGACCTTTCCAGTGAGAGCGTGAAATTGGTCATGGCATTTAGGATAAGATGAGTTGTCCCAGCAGATTTGCGCACACACACACACACACACACACACACACACACACACACACACACACACACACACACACACACACACACACACACACACAGATGGATACTGAGAGCTTCTGCACACCATGGAATTATGGAAAGCACACTGTAAGACACAATATACATACATACATACATACTTACACACACACACACACACACACACACACACAAAGCACAACAAAATCAACACTTCTTGATCCTCTCAAAGCCATTCTTGCATGTAAGGGCATGCACACATGTGTATAAGAGTGTCTGTACGGGTGTATTTTCACAATAAGAAGTGAGTGAATATATTTGAATTCAACCAGGTGTGTGATTTTCTCTCTTTTTGTTCTTTCATGTGTGCTACAGTGTGTATACTTGAAACTGTAGGTGGTTCACAAAGCTACAAAGGCTTGAAGAGAAGCAAATAACACCAAAACTTGAAGAGAATCTGAGAGATAATGAGGTAAATATTGGACTAGTGGACAAACTTGTTTAGCTTGACTTCTTGGATTATTACTGCACAAACTGTTTGAAGCATGGAGTTGTTTTGCAGGAAGCTGAAAGCAAGCTGCGTTACTTAACTTGTACATCTAACACTTGCTTTTCAGTGTTTTCTATGACAAAAGCCCAATAAATAATAAATATGAACAGACAGAATAATTATCTGAATGAGTCTACAGTGGCTGGAGGAACACAACAGTACACAGTTAAGGATACATATGTCCAGACTGCTGGTCTAAACTACAGACTGTATATAAAACATGGACTTATCCACTGTGAGGCCATTGCTTTCTGGAGAAGTGATGAACAAGAGGGTGAGGTGATGATAACACTAGCACCAGCAAAACCAAATTGATGCTTCCTTCGAGAAGCAAGTACCGTTAGCAGCCATACTGAAACAAATCTGGGCACTTATTTTGAAGCATTATCTGAATTAGCTTTCATTTCCATAACCAATGAGACATAAAAACTACATGTACAGAACAATCCTGTCAAATCAGATACAAAGTCTTCCAACTTTGCTTAAATTACCATGCAAATAAATTTAATTCATTCACTGATCTTCTGCTTATTCAGGGTCATGGAAGCCTATCCCAGCTATCATGGGGTGAAGGGTGGGGTACACCCTGAACAAGTCACCAGTCTGTCACAGAGCCAACACAGAGAGACAAACAACCATTCATACCCATGGTCAATTTAGAATTGCCAGTTAACCTTGCCCCCTTTGCATGTCTTTGGACTGTGGGCGAGAACCGGAGCACCCAGAGAGAATCCACGCAAGCACGGGAGGGCCCAGGCTAGCCGGCTGTTGGATTTGAACTTGGACCCTCTTGCTGTGAGGCAACGGTGCTAACCACCATGCCACCATGCTGTCTACAAATAAAGTTTTAAAAGCTTTTCTCCTTGGAGTTACAATCATTTTAGCTGCTGCATAAGTCTCTCATAGATGTGAAATGTCCTCAACCTAGCAGTGACCACAGTCTGCCCTGCACCAGTCCAACAGAGTGCACTGTAAACTGCACCACAAACCAGCTCTACCCACACTTACTTCTGATTATAACCTTTAAAAAATATGGAATTATTATCTTTAAAATTCTTTTTAAAGACGTTTCAAAATATGCAATAACTTAAGGAACACATCATTCACACTCGTTACAAATCTACAGTATCTAGAGACTTTTTATGGAAGCTTTACATTTCCACTTCATCAAATGCCACTTAGCAGTCCTTTCCTTCCAGAATAACCTCATCTTCTGCTCTTATCCTCTCTTTCTTACATCTTCCGCATCTCTGAGTATGAACTATAATGCACTGACAGTTTCTATTGAAATAATACAGCAACTGTACTTTAGCTGGCAGAGTGACTGTGAGATAAGCTGCACAGAAACTGCTTGTGTGTTTGGCATATTTGTGGCGCCAAGTGAAATGTTATATTTGAAATTACCTGCCACTTCTAAAAAGTTGCTCTGGTTGTGTGTTCCTCTTTTGCAGTACAAGCTAGACGTAGAAATATGATGACTGCAACTGTATTGATATCTACATTAGGGACATGACAGGGACAAGAAAAACAAAACATAAAAAAGGGGGATTTGTGCAGGTGAAGCCATGTGACATCATCTTCTGTTCCGCTGCTAATAAGATTTAATTACTCATTAACTGATGGTGATTGTTCCAGATCAGTCCAGCCCACTTTAACCCCTGCAAAAGCTGTACAAGTGTAATGTACAGGCAGACTTACAGTACCCACTAATTAATAAAACACTACTGAAGCCACCAGAACTGAAGCACAGATTTCTTGGTGGATCTATACTGCACAGCAGGAAATATTATTTGTCTGAATTCTCATCAAAGACACTCCAAACACAAGAAGAATGGCTGAGTGGTCCAGTCCACTGAAGTACAATTAGCAGCAGTGAGGCCTGGCAGACGGCTAGCAGTCGCAGCCATAATTTCATTTTTCACTATGACATTTCTGGTTCATCTAAACAGTAGTCAGATTACTATACATTATTTGAGTAACAGTTATGCTTGTGTTTACCTGTCCAGCTTTTTATGCTTAAAACACAAACATTTTTTGAACAAGAACAAATAGGGGTAGGTCTGTTTTTGCATGGAGAGAAAATATAATGTAATATGTGAGTAAGAGAAAGCAAAAGGACCAGAAAATAGCATGGAGCTAGACCTTTTGTCCACAGAGAAGAACACGTCTGAAGTGGATGTCGGGTATTGTAATTTGACAGAATTCATGTGAAGAATTTTTGGTTTACTCCTTGTTTGGCACCGAGTTAATCAGTTTAGAGAGTTCATGTATGTATGAACAGATCATAGTGTTTCCCTAAATAAAAAGTGGTTATTAACAAAGGAACAACATGCAGTCACTATACCTTGCGTATACCAATGACCCTGCAAAAGCAAGCACAGTCTGAGACTGCATACCTCCACCGAGGCTGAAAAGTCTTTTTTCCCTTTTCTTTAATCACTTCTAGTAGGTTAGTCCAAGTCCCACCACTGATAAAAACATTATCATGTCAATCTGTCTCAAACTTGTTGTGTAGTTCTGTTAACGAACTAATAAACAAACAAACAAAACATAATGTCCTTGGTGTACGTAATAAATAAATAAATAAATAACCTCCTTTGAACTTGACTTTCATTATAAGCTAATCAACAGATATACATTTTTTTACTTTGTCTTGCGCTGTTACAACACTACTTACTGTATGGGCCAAATTTGTCCAGAGATAGGAGGGCATATGAACACATACTAAACTACTTGTAAAAAAGCTGGTGATGTTCCCATTGCAGTATGAGTTATAGATATGCTGAAAAGGTGAAATTAGGTAGAGAACATAAATAAATAAATCATTAATTCATTTCATTTTCATTTATTTTCTTCCTCTTATCCGAATCAGGGTTGCAGGGGGTGCTGGAGACTATCTCAACTGTCATAGGGTGAACGGTGGGTTACATCCTGGACAGGCCACCGGTCTGTCTCAAAGCCAACACAGAGATACAGACAACCATTCACGCACACATTCGCACCTACACTCAATTTAGAATTGCCAGTTAACCTAATCTCTTTGCGTGTCTTTGGACTGTCGGAGGAAACCGGAGCGCCTGGAGAGAACCCACGCAAGCATGGAGAGAACATGCAAACTTCACACAGGAGGGCCTAAGCTGGTCAGCTGCTGGTTGACAGTGCTAACCACCATGCCACCATGCTGCAATATAAGCAGCACAAGGGTGTGGTGCTGCACTGTAATTCATTATTTAATGAATAAATAAATAAAATAAATATCGGCCTGTATTTCTGTAAGCATGAGTGTAATATTTTTGTCAATCACTTTAATTAAAACAAAATCCAGTTGCCTCTTTTGAAATCTATTTGGGGTTTAAAAAGAGGCAAAATTTAAAAACAAAAAGCAAACAAATACACAGATAAACATCTGAATGACTGAAGAGCTGTTTTAAACTGTATAGATCAAATATATATGATTGTGTATGGTTTTGCCTCCATTCTCCTGTCCCGAGAATCAAAGTTTGATTTAGAACATACTTGGGCGAGGACTTACTAACAATGAATGATGAAACTGAGACACTTGAAATGTATCTGTTATTTTCTTGATAATAATTTGAGATTCGGTGATAAATTATAGTTAATTTATATCTTTAATTAAAATGTTAAGTATTTTCTTTGCAGGCTTGTCCTTGACTCATAGCCTGTTAGTGTATGTTTTTAATCACCTGAAGATTAGGTGATTTTTTTTCATGTCTTCCTTTTGAACATCTCTACGCTGCTCCTCCAACACAGGAGTGGCCTGTTGTTTGTGAAGCGATAAAAGATAAGATGAGAGATAAATTGATTTCATTCAGCTCAGATCTTCCTTCATTTGGTTTGGCTGAACAGTAAAAGGACTGTGTGGAGAGTGACAGAAAAATCTTCAATGACAATTACACTTTAAAAACTATATAACTACAAATAGTGAAGGTATGAATATTTCTTTACATGTATAAAATAAAATCCATAAATGGTTTGTTTAGCGGTAAGTGAAGGGTTAGGTCCAACTTTAAATCTTTATATGGAATTTTCAAATATTTGCATACATCCAAAATGCATGTAAGAGACTTGATATTAAAGGTGACATCTTCTGCTTTCTGAAACTGTGGTTGGGTGAGAGCGTCATCTTGAAATATTTTTCTTAATGAGATTCCTAACTGAGTGAAGTATGCCTGAAGTGCCTGTGAAGATGCCATAATAACAGGGGACTGAATTCTCAAGATGTTAAAGACAGGCACTTCAGTACTTGTGTTATGACCTCTTTTAACCTAAACGGGACCATCCTTCATGAAAGGAAAAGAGAGAAGGCCCATAATTCACAGTGACTCAAGATTATTAAAAACAACATAACTATCAGGAAGCACATCATACGAAAGTAAATTTACAATATGTTTTCCATTTGATGCCATGCTATGCTGATATATTTTGAACCTTCAGTGACAGGCTATGTTAAAACCACAGGTGAACTTTAAAAACTACGCTGCTGCAATAAACTTAACAAGATGTCAATTTAAGTCATTTTTCTTTTTACTTGATTGTCGTTCGAAGCATGTACAGGTAATACGTGAGGTAAAACTGCATTCCTGCAGGACCATGATAAAGTACTAAGAAACAGAGAGGTTGCCACTTGTGAAGATTGACATAAAATGTTAATTTATCAAAGTTTTACTACAGTTCAGTTTTCATTAGCTCCATTGTGTATTTTTAGCATTCTGGATTAATATTAATTATTTTTATATGTTCATGTGTTTCCTTTTCTCTAAAATTCCAGGATTTGTAATGTTGTCATATTGTTCACAGGTGGTTCTTGTTTAAACAAAACGTATGAATGTGCAAGATAAGAACACATGGTGTGAAGATGGACATTTTGTAGTCCATGTTCTGGGCATTAGATTAAATAAGACAGACATCGCACATCACACTGTTAAGGAATACAGAGTCCCAAAATCAAAGGAAGAAAAAATATTCATCTTAGGTTAATTGGCGATTGTAAATTGGCAGTGTTTGAAATATGGATGAAATTCTTAACGGGTACAGAATAAAGCACTGTATGAATGTATAGTTGAAATATGGCTTGTAGTCTTTGGGGAGTCAAGTGCACTGAGTGGTCAGCAAGACTAGAACAGCACAATATAAAAATAGCAATCTAAAAAAATGAGCCCCTTTGTGTAAGTGCCATCTGATTCTCTGTGTGCATCCCTAACAAATCTTCTTGACCTCATGTCATTTTCCATCAAGGTCAAGGAGAAGAAATTGGGATAGGTATTGGGATTAGGAATTTATTTTCTAATCTTGTCAATGGTGTTACATGTATATGAAAGAGAAGCTTAAAGACACAGTATGTCTGTAAAGTTGCCTGAATGGAAAGGAGGCACGCAGATCATTGCAATTGCAGATTACCCACGCTGAGATGAAAACAGTGCTGGCAAAATTGTGTTTCTTAGAAACTACACTGAGATTGAAGCTTACCAGTGTCCCCTACAGGATGTGGTGGTTATTGCAATCAACCATACAATACAGTTAAAAAAAAAAAAAATCAATTCAGACTCATTGACAATTAAGCTACATGTACAGTAGTAACTTCTCATATAACAAAACATCTCCTGGTACCTTGGTTGGTGACCTTGTAACGGAACACAACATGGGTCACAAAAATGTCATTTTTCCCTGATAGTAGTTCTTTCTAAAAGAACAGTAGGATGTCTGCTTCTGGGCATCATTATCTGTGGTTCACAAAAATCTCCTGATTGGTGCTTGCTGTAGCACATTGGACCAAATTACTGGGCAAATGACTTAGCAGGCTAACCAGCAAACTCTGACATTCTTGGGCTACTGCAGGTCCTAACTTCAGCCTGAAAGTGTGATGAAACAGATTTTTCTACCATTTGATTCGACTATCCTGAAATGCACTGTTTACCACATGAAGTTCATTTCCTTTTCTAGGTGTGGGGTTGGAGGTTGTTCCAACTCACACTGGTCGCGACACAGTGTACACTATGGAAATGTGATAAGCATTCCAGCTAGCCAAACTGCTTGTCTGAACTGTGGGCAAAGAGCATAAATTCTACACAAAAGACCCACCCAGCCAAATCGGGTTCAAATCCAGGTTGCACTTGCTGTGAGGTTAAACCACAGAACCGCAATCCTTCGTTGAAGGAAAAATGATTATCATAAGAATAACAGTGAACACTGTTTGTGACTGGAAATTTAAGAGCAACGGATAACAAAAATCTACAGTGACCCTTGACACAGAAGTACAACAAAAGGTTTCAAATGGGTTAAAACTCAAAGCTGGTATAAACTCTTTATGGTTTCATTGAATTACTGCCAAAATTTAAAGGTTTTAATTAAAGTTAAATTTTAGTAAAGGGAGAAATACTGTAAACATTTCTGTTGATTAAGATTTTATTATAAAATTACAATTAAATTAATCAGACAATACTTTGGGAGAAACTACCAAGAAAATCATCTTCTTGACCCCGCAGTAAAACCAAAGCCAAAAGGTGACATCACCATAAACCTCTTCAACACACAATTTTAAGTACTACTGCAGACAGCTGCAGATAAACACATTAAGCTTGGTGCTCACTGAAGATTAAAATCACTAGATTTTTGTCTGTCGTTTGCTTGTGTGTGTGAAGCAGACAGAGACATCTCCCCGTTGGCTCATTGTTTTCTGTGCGACAGCCCCTTTTGTAAAGCTTGGCGTCAGACGCTACTCAATATATAAAAGGGTCAGGCAGGGAGTAGAGAAAGCAAGAAAGATTAGGGTCAGAATAATTTCCACAGGCAGAGAGAAAATTGAATATGAGAACAATAACTACAGTAAAGAAAAGAGTAAAGTGCAATGAGTAAGACACACACAGAAACACACAAGGTAATCAGTATGTTGCCTTTTTAGTGGGGAACAGAGTAAGAGAGATGTTTATATGAATAGATGGTAATCTAATCACTACAATTATTGACCACATAATTTTTGAACTCTTAAAAATATCAGTCTTCTTACTTTTTCGAAAAAAATCAGTCAAAAAATAACAAACAAAAATGCCAAAAAAACTAAATAACATAAAAAGAGATCGATTTCTTTTTGTAAAGCTGAGATGCTGTTGTGTTGAAGACTTAAAAAATCTGTTAATGGCTATGACATGCAGGTTTGTAAATGAATATGCTTTAATTACAGTTTGAGAATTAACAGTTAATGATGCTGCTCACGCTTAGTTATGGCCTTGCTCAAATTATTCCAAAGGCATCACTTCACCACCCATATAAGTGCTTTTAGACACCAATAAACCATAGAGTTAAGTGATGGAGACAAGAAGGACTGTAATGAAATGTTGGATTCACATTGGTGGCATGGTTAGAAAAAAATCATTGTGAACAACAAAAGTGAGAACAAAGAAACAAAATTATAGCCATATAATATTAAGTAATTGTACTTTATGTCAACACTGCCCCATAAGCATCCATTTTTATATGAATCCCACTGTCAATTTCTTTGCGATGACAGATTTGATTAGCAACTACACTAAGTTTTTTTGTCTACTTTTAAATAGTATGTGAATTTCCTTTCTCCTAAAACCATTATTATTAAAGTGATACCTCCTGAATCAACTATACAGACAACATGTATCAAAGCAATTACAAAAGCTACAATACAATGTAAAAACATGATAAAGACAATTATGAACTTTGCAGGACATCATAATTTATCACTAAATAAATAAATAAATAAAATTTGTTGATGCTTAATATGATAATAGCTCTTTAAGAGCCTCCTTGATATGGTGTGTAAATATATTTTGTATCTTGTGACCATGCATTACTAAGACTGTGAATTAGTTACCACATCCATGTGCCTTATTTTCTCATCATTTCTTCTTAATTATCTGTTTATCATATAGCATTACCTTTTAGCCACTGGTTAGTGATCATGTGGCCAAGCATTACTAATATTTTTTTCTCACTTGTATCACCAGGTTGGCTTCATAGAATCCATCAACTAAGCTTGAAACAGAGGTGCAGCTGCTACAGTCAGTTAATGCAACACAATGATCAGGGGAGAGAAAAGCTGGCAGTGGGGATTCCCAAGTGATCACAATTTGAAGCATGATAGGGTGGTGAGAGATCTTGTCCCTGTCACTGAACTGGTGACACCAGCTGGTTGATCTGTTAATGTCTTCCCCTTTCCAACGGTGTGCTTTGGCAGCGAAAATAATGAGGGGGTGGGGTTGTCAGTCCACAAAGAGGGCAAGACATGAATCTAAAAGAAACATATTTCTCTCACTAGCAGTTTGGTTACATGTGATGCATGAATGTGTAAATTAAACAGCTGCTTTACTAGGCAGACAAGTTCAACTGGTCATTAATGTAAAAATTCAACAGACTGTCCATCCATCTATCCATCCATCCATCCATCTATCCATCCATCTTTTTAACCCCTTGTCCAGCTTAGGGTTGCAGGAAACTCAAATGTCTAATCAGCTAATCACATGGCAACACCTCAATGTTTTTAGACATGTAGACATGGTGAAGATGATCTGCTGAAGTTCAACCCAGCATCAGAATGTGGAAGAAAGGCTGATAAAGTGGCTGAATATAGCTGTTGGTGCCAGACGTGCTGGTCTTTGCATTTCAGAAAATGCTGATACTGGGATATTCCATCACTACAGTTTACAGAGAATGGACTGAAAAAGAGAAAATATCCAGTGAGTGCAGTTCTCTGGGTGAAGATGCCTTGTTGATGCCAGAAGTCAGAGGAGAATGGCTAGACTAATTCTAGTTGACATAAAGGCAATAGGAACTCAAATAGCCTCTTATTACAATCATCAAAGTATGCAAAATAGCATCTTTTAATGCACATCACATCCAATCTAGAAGCAGATTGGCTACAGAAGCAGAAGACCACACCAAGTGCTATTTCTGTCAGCTAAAGGTCCTGTCACACCATAACAATTTAATAAGCTTATGCCAACACATCCAAATTCTTCTAAAACGCTGGCATATGCAGGACAATGATGTTAAATGGATGTAATACAAATAATGTATTGCTAACAAATACAGAACGTAATACCAACGAATGCTTGCGTACTGCCGGCATTCACAACTTGAAGCCCATCTTTAACACTTCCCTTAAACGCAGCACATAAGCAATTATACCGTAGCTGTATGTTCAAAACACGTTAAGTACGACTGGAACACGTCAGATACGTCTACAAACGTCAATATCTGTTGGAGGTAAGTTTGATATGGTATGTTACACATATGTTAAAAACATGTTACTCATAGGTTATTAATACATTTTGGGTATGCTAGACATTAGCTCCACCTATTTTGACATATGAGTAATGTGACTCTCCATATGCGTAAAGTACCTGCAACATATGGTCGGCCTATCTGCGATGTATGAGCCGTACGCTGGCAAATGTCGGAGTTAAAATTTTCCAGTGACCTTGCCGCACTACGACGTATATCGGTGTACTTCAGCATGCTATTAACTTATCCAAAACGTGCCTAGAACTTAATCAACGTAGGCCACGGTATTTATAGATTTTTTCCTACGTCGGCAAATCATCAAGGTGTGACATGGGCTTAAGAATAGGCAGCTGAGGTTACAATATTTGCTAAGGCTCAACAAAATTGAAAAAAACATTGCCTGGTCTGAGCATTCTTGATTTCTGTTGGGACATTCAGATGGTAGGGTCAGAAGCAGTGTGAATCCATCCTGCCATGTGTCACTGGTGCAGGCTGGCGGTCATGGATAGTGGAGGATATTTTTTAGCACACTTTGAGCTCAATATCATTTAAAGCGACAGCTTACCTAAGCATTGTTCCTGAACATGTCCCTCCCTTCATAACCACAGCATGTCACAACGCTCAAATCATTGTGAAATGGTTTCTTGAACATGACAGTGAGTTCACTGTACTCAAATGGCCTGCAGAATCATTAGATCTTGATCCAAAGCAGCATCTTTTGGACATTCACATCATGGATGTGTAGCTGATAAATCTGCTGCAACTTTATGATTTTATCAGGTCAACATGGAAAAATTGACCAAAATCTTTGAAGAATGTAAGTACAGACAGGTTTTACAAGTTGAAAACCATTGATTAAACACAAGCATAGGGATGGGCACTGAAACCCAGTATTAAACAGGCCCTGAGGCTAAATTCTTAAAGACCAGAATTTCGATAAGCTCCAATGTTACTGTTTCAGTCCTGTAAAAATTATTTAAATATATTTATTTTCCAGAAGAGATATCTCTCTCTCTCTCTCTCTCTCCGAGCCCTGTATGAGTGGAGCGGGTGCAGAACAGCTCTCTCTTGCTCACTTGTGCACAGCACACACATGCAGACAGGCCTGGTCTTAGTGATGGTTGAGGAGAGAAAGTGAGGTTGTACTCTGCTAGGCGCTGACAGTGCCTGGTGCAGTGAGTGCAACAAGTCTTTGGCTCGTAAAAGCAGACACACAAGCATCAGTCGAAACGTTTATCAAAAGTTCATCACATTACAATGAAAAATGCACAGTTTTCAATTGCCAAGCTCAAAATTCATCCATTGCTGCCAGGGTAACTTATGCTAGTTGAAGTGCACACACAATTATCTCAATTATTGTTGATGTAAAATATGAATGTGGGTTACTGATTAACCCTCTCCATCCCATAATGACCAGTTTCTGCAATGGTTTGTGCATGAAAACATTTTTGTATTTTATCATAAGTGAGTAACATTAACCCTTAACAACTTAAAAAAGAACATGTGTCAATTAAATATGTTGCAATATTTTATAGGTTGCCCCCTAAGGCAGAGAAAATTGGCTTTTTTTAGGACTCTTGAGGATAAATCAGGTCCTAATGTAGCATTTGCTTATAACCACCTGCTGCTGTTGTTACAGTCGGTTATTTGTCAGCTCTCCAGGTAGTTCCTTTTCTCTACAGGGGAGGGTCACATCAAATCTGCTGACAATGACTAATTGCAGCAATATTGTGACTAAATAAGTAATGCAGGGTTATGCACATTTTGTCATATTAGAGCCCAGATTCTAGTTCTGGAGATGGGGCTTGAGGTGAAAAGGAAGAGGATGAGTTGGAGATGAGGTAAGAGAGAGCAGTGGTGGAGGAGGCAGAGGAAGAGGAGGAGGAGAAAGAAGCATATGATGATGCTAGGAATATGATAGAAAGAGTGAGTAGGGAGTAGAAGATCCAAAGAGGAGGAAAAGTGAGAGGGTGAGGAATAGCACAGATAAGAGACTGAACTAGCATGGACACCACTCTTACTTTTCCTTCCATCCAGCCCTTTGTGGTTCAGTCAGCTCCACACTGTGAGCTCACTAATGCTCTTATTGTCTTCTGGTGTCGATTGACTGATTTTATTTTACAAATTATATGTTAACTAGCTCTAAATTTCAATGTATATGTAATTAGGATTTGTTTGGTTGGTCGGTGTTGTTCTTTTTTTGTTGTTGTTTTTTTTAATAAGGGTTTTTTCTTATTACAGTATATTGTTAGATGACGCATTGTTGAAAAATGCATCATCTGCATTACTCATATTGGTACTGCTTATCAGTTCAGTACCAATATGAGCAATAGATTTTAATCCTGGAAGACTAATGTGATTCAGGGTTAGTGTCACCCGACATGTTTTAGGGTTAATGATACCCATCTCCACTCAAGAACAGGAAGGCCAGATTAGAGTTTGCCAGAGGGCATATCAAAAAACCTCCCAATTCAGCTCATGGTATGAAGCACACCACATCATTTGGCAAACATAGTGGAGGCAATGTTATGGTATGTATGGCTGCCAGTGGGTCATTCATGTTTATTGGCATTTTGTGGCAGCTGATAGAAATAGCAATTCAAATGTGTACAGGCCTACACTCTCTCCTCAGTGTCAGCCAAATGCTCATTCATCTCCCTTACTGCCCCACTTTTTCTTTGCCAGCCTCCTCCCTTGAATACTTTCCTGTACTTCCTCATTACACCACCAAGTCTCCTTGTCTTCTTTCCTTTGTCCAGAGGAGACCCCAAATACCTTCTTGGCTGTTTCCCTCACCACTTCAGCTGCACTTTTCCAGTCATCTGGTAAGTCTTCATTTCAACCCAGAGCCTGTCTCAACTCCTCCTTGAACTCTGCACAACAGTTTTCTTTCTTCAGTTTACATCATTTAATCCTTGGCTCTACCTTGACTCTCTTCTTCTCTCTTTCCAAAATCATCCTACAGACCACCATCCGATGTTACCTAGAAACATTCTGCCCTGACACCACCTTGCAGTCTCCTACCTCCTTCAGGTTGCACCTCCTGTATAAGATATAGTCCACCTGTGTGCACCTTCCTCCACTCTTGTAGGTCACTCTATGTTCCTCCCTCTTCTTGGAATACGTGTTCACTACAGCCATTTCCATCCGTTTTGCAAAATCCATCTGGCCCTCCACATTCCTCTCCTTAACACCATACCTACCCAACACCTCCTCATCCCCTTTGTTCCCTTCACCTACATGCCCATTGAAGTCTGCTCAAATG
>VUQH01077696.1:0-10410 GCA_015106775.1 Etroplus canarensis
ATCTCTTTGTTTTCTGATTAACCTCAGTGGCAGCTGCTTCCAGTCCCTTGGTTGATGAGCTAAGAGGTGGAAAAGGGGCGGAGCAAGCCTATATGGAGACCTGCAAATTGGGTCATACCACAACTTTGGATAGTGGGGGGAAATGGAATTTGTTATGTTAGTTTCAGTTAGGTTTTTGTGCGTTTTACCTCTTTTTTTTGTGTTTTTGTGGGCTGATCATCCACTATTTAAGTTTCCCCTTTGTCTTGTTAGGCGGGTCAGTTTTGTTTGAGTTAGTAGTATTGTTTGGTGTCAGCTTTTGAGTAGAGTTCTGTTATTTTGACCTCTTTTATGGGCCCAAGATTGAGATTTTTCTGTATAATTTAACCAAGTTTGTTTTTGGGTTAAATAAAAGAAACCCTTTTTGGACTTTAACCTGTGCCTGACTTTCCTTCACTGCTCGGCCCATCACACTCACAGAGAGGGTGATGAGGAAGAGTACAGGACTGTGGTGGGCACTTTTGTCATGTGGTGAGAACAGAACCATCCGAAGCTTAACGTGACAAAGAGTAAGGAACTGGCTGTGGATATGAGACGGACCAAAACACCAGTGACACCTGTTTCCATTCATAGGGTCTGTGTGGAGATAGTGGAGGACTACAAACACCTTGGTGTTCACACTGACAATAAATTGGACTTCATCAACCACACAGAAGCCATCTGCAGGAAGGGCCAGAGCCATCTCTATTTTCTGAGACGACTCAGGTCCTTCATCATCTGCCAGACGATGCTCAGGATGTTTTATGAGTGTGGTAGCCAGTGCCATCCTCTGTGCTGCAGTGTGCTGGGGCAGCAGCCTAAAAGTAGTGGACACCAACAGATTCAACAAACTGATCTGCAAGGCCAGTAACGCCGTGGGTGTGGAGCTGGACTCTCTGACAGTGGTGTCAGAAAGGAGGATGCTGTCCAGGACAATACTGGACAGTCCTTCACACCCTCTCCATAATGTGTTGGACAGACACAGGCGCATGATCAGCAACAGACACATTCAGCCACGATGCTCCACGGATCACCACAGGATATCATTCCTACCCATGGCCATCAAACTCTACAACTCCTCCCTTTAATACCTGGACTATTTCTCATGGCCAGTGCACTTTTTACATATAGGTTTATATAGATTCATTTTCTTATCTTTTATATCCATATATATTTGAACCTAATGGAGCAGCACGTGAATGCCAATCCCCCCCAAGATTAATAAATGATTCTGATCATCACTTCCTCCACACAGACTCTGAACACTGGGGCCCCCCCAGGACTGCGTTCTCAGCACCCCCCTTTCCTCCCTGTACACTTATGACTGTACCTCCAGGCATAGCTCTGTCACAATCATCAAGTTTGCTGACAACACCACCATCATCAGGAGCATCCACACCTGAACCAGCAGGTTCAGAGACACTTTCTATAAACAAGCCATCAGACTTTTAAACTGCTGATACGTGCCCCCCCCACCAAGTCATACTCCAATCACTGTCACCCACACAGGATGGGCTGGTCCCCCCTCCCTCCTCCATACTGCTTATCTTGCACACAACCAGAGTGTATTTATTTTATTCTATTCTGTTCTGTTTTTATTTTTGTTACTATTTATCTTCAGATTTTATAGTATATAATTTTATTTTATCTTCACTTACTTTGTTTGCATTTACACTACCAGTCAAAAGTTTGGTCACGCTTGGCCCAGTGTGTCCAAAATTTGGACTGGTAGTTTAAGGCTGGAAAAGTAAGTCGAGTTACAAAAGAAACAGCTTCAGGAACATACTGAAACTAATTAGGTCAATTGGCAACAGGCCATAATGTGATCAGGTATAAAACAAGCACCTCAGAGAGACAGAGTCTCTCAGAAGTAAAGATGGGCAAAGGTTCAGCAATCTGCCAGAAACTGTGCTTACAAATTGTGAGGCAATTTTAGAAATATATTCCTCAATGTAAAATTGTAAAGACACTGAATTTTCCATCATCTGCAGTACATGATATCATCAAAAGAATCAGAGGATCTGGAGATATCTCTGTGTGCAAGGTACACAGCCAAAAACCAGTACTGGATGCTTGTGATTTTTTAACCTTCAGGCAGCACTGCATTGCAAACAGGCATAATTCATGTCATGGAAATCACTGCATGAGCTCAGGAAAGCTTTCAGAAATTGAGGGCTGTGTTGAGGGAGTGTGGTGGCCAACTGTTGACTGGTAGTGTATACTGTATGTTCAACTGGCAAATTGAGCTGGCACCAAACACAACAAATTTCATTGCCATAATAATGCACGTTTTCACATGGTACATGACAGTAAAGAATCTTGAAACTTGATCACACTTATTAGTGAATAGGTGATTTTCTATTTAATGGGCTGTGCTACCTTCACAATAAAGGCTCAAGAGACCATAAGAATAATCACTCTGAACTGACTCTTCTGATAGTAAAACTTGCCGACCCCTGCTCTAGCTGCACCAAAAAGTGTCCTCTTTTTAACAAAAAGTTAGTCAAGTTGTCATGCTTTTGTTGTGAAAACCACCACCCGGAAATGAGGTCTGGGTATAATTTGGGGGGCTCTGTGGCACAAGTGTGGTCTATAAAAAAGATGATACCGGCCATGAGGGACTCACAGTCAGCCTGGCCGCTGTAGGAGCTGCCATGTCGTGCTGTGAGTGTGAAGGCACGGAGGACGCGGGGCAGGGGAGCATCCTCTACAGCCTCCTCAACAGAGGCTCCCCGGACCCGGCAGCCGCCGCCGCCGCGCAGCGCCGCTGCTCCTGCGCGTCCAGGAGGAAGCTGCTGGCCATCCGGGCTCCGCAGTCGGCGTTCAAAGCCTCCTGCGAGGTGCTGCTGAAAAGCTTCAGGTTCGTGAAAAACGTGCCGTGTTTTCGGGGTCTGCCGGCGGGCGACCAGCTCCGGCTGGTGCGCAACAGCTGGGCGCCGCTGCTGCTCCTGGGCTTGGTGCAGGACTCCGTGGACTTCGACACTGTGGAGACGCGGCGGCCCAGTCTGCTGCACGAGATTTTAACGCGCGACGGGGACCGAGCGGACCCCGGGGTGCCGCTCGGTGACGTGCGGAGCATCACGACGTTCCTGGTGAAGTGCAGGGGGCTGACGATCACCGTGAAGGAGTACGCGTTCCTGAAAGGAGCGATCCTGTTCAGCCCGGGTAAGAATCAAGCCACGCTGCGGTCTGTAGAAGAAACTGTCCTTTATTTGTCCCCACAGTGGGGGACACTTCACATCCTCCACTCTGTTTGTGTGACACAGTCCTACATGCAGGTTTTTAAATTACATACAGTAGACATGCATGGAGAGGTGATAGAGCGAGGAGGGCAGAGGGCACCAGGGAAGCAATGTGGGGGTGGGGTTTGGTGCCTTGCTCAAGGGCACCTCGGCAGTGCCCAGGGGGTGAACCGTCACCTCTCCAGCTTCCAGTCCATCCGGGCTTTGAACCAGCGCCTGGCATGTTTTTCCTTGTTCCGGCTCTTCCAGGTGCTCTGGGTGAGTCTCTGGGTTCCCAGTCCAAGTCCCACTGGACTGAGCCACTGCCGCCCCCCATCACTGTAACGCTGTAATATCTTAAATGCACAGAGTGTATTAATATCTCCATTTCAGTGTGCCAGCCTAACACTTTCCTCTCTGCCTCTTTGAAGTGCCCGAGCTGGAGTGTCAGGAGTACATCCACGCGCTTCAGAGGGAGGCTGAGCGCGCGCTTTACGAGCACGTGGGGACGGTCCACCGGGGGAACGTGGGCCGGTTCGGCAAGCTGCGTGCGGTCCTGAACACCCTGCGCGCCACGGACCGGGACGCGGTGGCAGGCCTGTTCCTCAGACCCGTGACGGGGAGTGGCAGCATCGATGAACATGTGCTTGCTATGTTTTATGAGAGGTAGAAAGTGGGACTGGATAACAGACTCATGGGTGATCATTTCACTTGATGTAAGCATGTTGGGTTTTTTTTTTTAATCTCTGCTCCTCATCATGACTTTCTGTGTGGACGATGAGAAAGACCTCAGACAGGTGACCTTAATCAAAGACAGACAGTGATCACTTTGTGGCATTCCTCACTTCTTTTGCTTGGCAGCGTTCAGAGAGACTACATGGCACAAGTGCAAACATCTCCAAACGGTGACAGAACCTGCAGCCAAACTGCCCCTCAGTCCTCCTGCCACAAATCAAACCAGAAAAAAAAATCACCCCAAGTTAGAATCACATACTGTAGCTCTGCTTTCAGGAAACATGAGACCAAAAACATGACAAGCAGGAGCAGCCCGACACTGCTAACAACTTCTTCCACACCTTGCAGGGACTGTTTCCCCAGATCCAGAAGGTTATCTGGATCAGTGTCTTTCTGAGTGGTCCAAAGAGGCAAACCAATCACACAACCGTCTTGGTACAGGTAATAAGCAGTGCCTCATATTAAAGCAATCACTGCTTCAGAAGCAAAGGTAATGAGTTCCTACCACTGATGCTTTGCTTGACTGGTGCAGCCAATCATCCATCACTTTCTGAAACAAATAAACAGCATTTTAAAAATTGTTCAAGTTAAAAGTGTATTTATTACCTACAATTAAGGATACAAAGTAGATTGATGTGATATTTCTCACATCTGAACTTACACCTACGCACAAGTTATGGGTGTCGATTAAAGCGGGGTGCGAGACAGCTTACGTTGTGACACACTGGTGATTTAGGTTCTGTCTCCCTCCTCCATCAGCTTGGGTAAACACGTCTCCGCTCAGCGAGGAGCCGCTTGACGCCTCGTTTTCATTAACAGGAGCTGGCGCTGAGCGGCTTCTCGTCTCCCAGGTGTCACGGGATGCTGCTACCTGAGAAAAACCAGCCGGAATTACAGCGCATGCAATGATGCTGCAGATTCTCCCTCCTGAGGCGCTGCATGCCGTGTGTTCATCATGTGAATTAACATTTCCTGTTGAATCACCTCCCATGGCGTGTGCTTAATTCCCGTCTTTGTCTTGGCTTGTAGATGAGTTCTGTGTTGTTTAAAATCCCAGTGCTGGATGTGTTTATGACATAACAGCCTGTATTGAACCTCCTGGGTACTGTGACACTTCTTTAAAACCAGAGGAGTTACTGATCCAACATGACGAGGTAGCTTAACCTGGTTATGATGGACAGATGTTTCCAAACTGTCTACTTTTTAGAGCGGCAGCTAACAGTTATTTTAATTATAGATTTACTTGGCAGTCAAAGCCGCCCTTCATCATTTGCAGAGACCAAAACTGGTGTTTCAAATAGTTCAAAACCCAAGGAGGTTTGTTTCTTAAAGTTTTGAAACTAATAAAAGCTCATAATATTAATAAAAAATATTATTATAAAGGGTGTTTCATTCAGTTCAAACTTTGACTGTTTTGATACTGATGCAGAGGTTTAAAGTAGCAATTTGACTGAAGGCTTTAAAGTTTAATTCCCCCTTTTTTTGTGCCCTTTAAAGAAAGGACTCATCATCATGAAATATAATTAACTGCTTTTTAAGCTAAACAGATAAACACTGTATCACTAATTGCCATCTTGTTTGCTCAGTCAGCAAACCCAGTATTGACTGATACACCAGTCTATTCTCAGTTAAAGCTTGTGTTGAAATCTGAGATAAACTTCTGAGATAGAATGGTGAAATAAGACCTTCAAGACAGAGATGTCAAACTTTTTATTCCAGAAAACAAGCTATGAAAACTTAACCCTGACCTTGTTTGGTTATTGGCAGCTCAAAATGAAAGAGACTGGCTATTGTAGCCAAATGAATACAGGCTTAGTTATACAAGGTGTAGAAAAACAGATCTATATCTGGGTTTTATGAAACTGTAGGACCTCTTGAACTCTTCCATTATTTTAACCACAGTGATCACTTGACATTTCTGGGAATTCTTCGCTGGAAGCTTTTCAATCTTCAAGGCTACTGGCTCTGCATTATTAAAAGTCAGGTATCGAGTCTCCAAGTTACCGAGTTCACATTTCAGCTGCTCATGACAATGAGCAGATGCTGAGCGCATGCTTCCGAGCGTGTACTCCCGGGGCTTTTCTTTCCTTCGGATGCAGCCTTTCAAGGAAGCAATAGACATTTTAAGCCTGGCCCTGAGTATTAGCACCACAGTCTTCCAAGCATTTGCATCAACATGCATTTCTCCTCTCAGCTACTAAGTCTAACACCAGCTAAGCTCGTCTGAGATCACTGCGCTTTCCTTTGGTGCAGGATCTCATATCAGAAACAACACAGCCTGTGGGCCCAAACATTAAACCTCAGAAATACAAACCCTGGTCACAGATAAGTAAATGCATGTGTGCTCCACACAAATCAGCCCACACCTATTAAACTTACATGGAGCTATAAATTACAAATCAATGAGTAGCTCATGGAAAATTCATTGGAAGCTCCTGTGATATTAATCAAAACTACAGAACAAATAGTGCAGCTTATCAAACATAAGTGCTGATCTTATCAATGTTTTATGAGTATGCTGGTCAGACATTTAAAAAAGTAACATATTCGAAGAAGTCAGGTTGGGCTTTATGAAAGCTGCCACTAAAATGAAGTGGCTGAAGCACTGATAGGAGTCCAACATAAAGTCCTGAAGGTTTTGATAATGTATTACAACCCAGAAGAGATTATAATGAATACAAAACTTCTAGAAAACTGAAACGTTTATTTGGATTGTAGTGTGTGTCTGTACGCAAATATCCTGTTTTTGGCAGCTGTGTAGCCCACACCAACGTACCACCTTAATCCTGCCCCCAAAGGTTTAACAAAAGGAAACTAAATAAAGGCTGAAATTGAACTAAAGTCTCAATGAATCTCTGAATGACAAGGTCTGAACGGCTATTTATTTTGACTCCAGTAGAGGGCACTCCTCTTCTGGAGGCAAACAAGCTTTCTCCAATTATAAACTACTATGATGAGCAGAAGAGGATGGATGGATGGATGGATGGATGGATGGATGGCCATATGAACAGACATGACGCCAGACTTTAATGATCTTGCCAAGAAAGCTGACCATCCAAAATTATATATTCATGCGTAAGAGAAGCTTTTCTTCTGTTAGTGATGCAGGTCTGTACCGCAGTGGCCGAGTCAATATTTTTGAGTATAAAATTAATGTTTTTTTTTTTTCCCTTTTTTCTTTTTGTTTCAGCCACTTGTAAAATAATATACCACATCTACCAATTTCAAAGGTACATTTTTAAAGACATTTCAACAGTGTCTCATGTTTCTGGTCAACTGTTAAATTTTTAGCCCTCTACATATTTTTTTTTCCCTAGGATGCTGTTACAGTGTTATTCGGTTAAAACACTGAAGCAGCCGAGAGTACACCAAATGTTCGGGCCCCATTCTTAAATAACGAAAAACAAATCAGAACTTATAAGGAGATATACTTAACTGGGTAGATTGGTTAATTATTTTGTGTAACTTAAGTGTCAGTCAGTTTCTTACTGCAAGTTCTTAGATTTGACAGGGTTTTAAAAATACACTGAAATCTGTATTTAGAAAAAAATTGGGAGTGGTGAATAATAATGATGTCATACTCATTTAAAACAATTTCTTTGCCAAACTAGAAGCATTCAGAGTGCAAACCTCCACCAAACCCACAGGGTCTGAAAACAACTGAAAACAATAGCAACATAATAACTGTGTCCCCACAATGTCATTTCTTGACCATCTAAACCTACCTCCAGCACTTGTAATCATATTATCATCACTGCAAGAAAAGCCAGTTTTCAGTAACATCAATTTTCCTCCAGCTCTAGCGCCTGTAACTAATTAAGATATGTAAAATGTGTTGTTTCAGCCACAGTGTGATGTCACTTGCATGTCTGTAGCATTATTTGGTAACTCACAGTAAAGAATTTCTCATGAACCCTATATATTCTAACATTCTGGATCATTAGATCTGGAATATTACGTGAGTCCTGAGCAAACTTCAGCATGGCAGACCAAATGGAGACATTGCGAGGGAGGCAACTGCTTGGAGCTTCAAGCTGGTGGGGGACCCCTGAAGACTGACAAACTTTAGACTGCAGCAGCGGCAACGTGCAAAGCTTGCAATGGTAGTTAAGGAGACCTAACCCCCACTTGTTGCAAGTGTCAGTGCATGAATCTGTTCAAACAAACCTAATGACAATGAGCCACTGAAGGAAAATGTAGAGGAGTTATCTTTCCAGGAGTGAAGAGAGAGGAAAAAGCAAGATAGAGGAGGGTGGAGCAGAAACCACTTAAATATAATGCTAATTAACTAAATGTTGCGAGTCTAGCCTAAAGTGTGGGGAAGAGACTCTTGAAGAACAAAACTTCCACTAGTATCACATTATTTCCTTTGTTTAGTTTGATGTGTAACACTGAGCAAAGCAGCCTAGTGCATCCAACTCTGCATGCTTCAATGTGACCAAAGCAAGTATTATGAAAATACCTGATGTACTACAGTTTAACAGTGTTAATGCTATAACTATTATAGTATTAACACTGTTATGCTGTCAGATTACTTAAAACATGTATGTTCCTCAGCTGCTCCTTGGTATTCTCCACCAGGGGGTCGCCACAGCAGATCAATCCACACTGGTAATTTGGCAGAGGTTTTACGCTGGATGCCCTTCCTGACACAACCCTCCATGATGAGAGGGGCTTGTGTCCCCACCG
This sequence comes from Etroplus canarensis, assembly GCA_015106775.1. Lineage (NCBI taxonomy): Eukaryota > Metazoa > Chordata > Actinopteri > Cichliformes > Cichlidae > Etroplus > Etroplus canarensis. The sequence goes on from VUQH01077696.1 coordinate 8,664, forward strand.
GGAATTGAACCAGGGATATTTTGCTTATAAGGTGAATGTGTAAACCACTACAATACAGTGGGACACCAGATTATTTAAAACATAATTATAATAAATGCTGGCTGGAGGGTTGGAGGGGCCCCCTCTGGGTCATCCTGTGATTTTTATGGAAGCATTAATTTATGGGCTGGAACCAAAATGCTTAAAGTCGCTTCCATTTAGGGTGACCAGAACCCAACTAAACACGGTGTTTGTGCGGCACATGTTAGCAGTGCTGGGAGGTAGTCTGAAATGTTCAAATCAAAATTTGAAACTAAAAATACAGTGATATATTCAGGTTACCACACTGGAATTTGGCCAAAGACCATATGTATTCAAATGCAACTTTTCCAACTCTTTCATTAAGTAAAATAAGGATAGAAGGAAGCTGAAATTTGTTCTCATGGTCTTATGCGTCAGTCTTTATATCCTCCTGTTTTATCTTCATTTCAGGTGCTGTTCTGTTTGGTGACCATCTTTGGGTTTCAGTAGGGATGCATCCATTAATTGGAATAACTAATTTAAAAGATATACTGTAGCTTTTAATTTTTGCATTTTTTTTGTCCAGTTATGACAAATACAGTGTTACTTCATGCCATATTTTACCTTGTGTAGAACTGAAAAATAACTAGTAATAAAAAAAAAGAAAAATTCATTCTATCCTGCTGCTTCATATTGAAAAAAATCTCCAAATCCTGTGACTTTTTGGTGATTTGTAACTTTACCTGCTAGACACATCATTAGAAAGGCCAACCTACGCTTGACTACAATAAAAAAATATAAAAATAAATAAGTCTTTTCTGTTTTCTTAATGTGTTTCAGGTAAAAGCCATACTTTGGAAAAGTCCACACCCTGCAGAGACAGTCAAAATATGGGATACTCTCTCAAAATGTGGGACAAGGGCTAAAAATGCTGTGCAATATGTAAAGAGGGACACCTGGTCACCCTACACCTATCCTAACCCCCCTACAGTTTCCTACTTATGCCACCCCCCCAAAGAGTTTGTAGCTTTTAAAGTTATACTGCAGACAGACCCAAGGCAGGGGAAACACTGTGACCTCCAACCAGGAGACAATAATGTAACACCACTGTTTCCTCTTTGGTGGAGTTCCAGTGATTGAAACTGGCATTTTGTCAAATTCAGTATTTAAATAACTAACCTGCACTGCATCACTGCTGTGAAATCAGTCAAATAAACCACAGAGAACAAACAGACTAAAATCAAAGATAATCAGAGGTTTAGTTGTAGTGACACACCTGAGGCGGGTTTCCTAATTAGAGAAGCTGTCAGTTAAAAACAGACATTTTTCCAACTTAATCAGGCTAAAATCGTTACTAGCACTACTTATTCATTACCTGCTTCCTTTTACAAGTTTCCTCTTAACTTGTTGCAAATCAATATTTTATCAAAGGAAACCTCCATAATTATACAGTCCACCCCACCATATCCAAACAGTAACAATGAACTCATGTAGTTGTAAAAGGCCAGCATGTGTATTTGTTTCTAAGGTGGGGACTTTGTTTGCAGGCGCTTACCTGTTCAGGTAATCCTAAAAATCAGGTCTGTAGTGGAAAACAAGCAAAAACTTAGAAACCTCATTTCCTGTTTCCTTCTTTTTGATTTACTGAAGCATTGTGGGTAACTTGGGATGCCCCACTAGTGATTACCAAGACCTTTTGTGAACCTAGCAGGGGCGTCTCCAGGATTTCTTAATTAGGGTGGCACGG
>VUQH01077696.1:10973-22202 GCA_015106775.1 Etroplus canarensis
TGGAGATCTCTGTCCAGAAGAGCGCAGTCCTAGGAACAGCTAAGATACTGTGCAGGACCCTCAAGCTCCCAGACCCGAGCTTGAAGGATAGACCGCCCGCAGGGGCGAGAGGGGATTTTTATATGTGTGTGTGTGTGTGTGTGTGTGTGTGTGTATGTGTATATATATATATATATATATATATATATATATATATATATATATATATATATATAAATAAAGAGGTTGTAAACAACCTCTTTATTTCGCATTCTGGTAGAACTGAAAACAGTTTCTGTCCTTGTTCAGGCAAAGATGGACCTTACATTTCTCCTAATAGATGTGAAGTGATTGTCTATGCGGTGCTTGCATCTTTGTCAGGTTTTCCATGCTGGAAAATGATCAGTGCCATCCTTTCTCACATCAGGGGGCGCACTAGAGGTTGGCCTTTTGCAGGTGTGGAGGGGTTCCTCCTGTTTCTAGAGAGGATAGTGATCTGCCATGCTTGATTTTGCCTTTTTCCTGCGCTTGTGAGGTGATCTAGAAGTTTCAAAAACTCGTATAAAATATAATACACTTGTTGTTACAGGGTTAAGATGTTTATAATAGAAATTACAATGCAAGCCCAACACTTTGTGAAGGCGGTTGACTCTAAGGCAAGAGTGGCCTGAATCTGACCTTTTTGCCCATATGTGACCCGTATCTGATTTTTTAGGACAGTCTGAACAGCACAAATCCAATTTTTTTAAAATTTCAAATCGGATTCAGGCCACTTTCATGTGGTCCTAAATTGGATATGTATATGATGTTTTTCAAAGTGACTTCAGTTTGATCGGTCGTGTAGCATTTCTTCCGACTTTTGCGTCATTGAAGTGAGACAGACGTCATAATTCTGCGAGGGAGGACGCGAGACGCGGCAAGATCAGATGTAAACAATGGCCCAAAAAAGCATGGCAGACACCGTTGATGGAGCAAGTCAGTGGAAAGAAAGTGAAGTTTTACTCACATTGCTGACATGTGTAGCATCCATATTTGCTACTGTGAACACAAAGTGCTGCGTGTGACATCACGCCTTCTACTGGGCTGGAGACTGTTCGTGAGGGAGTCTGATGGTGGTGGTATTGAAATCGCAAAATAATTGTCTCTCTGCAAAAATTGGAATTGACCTGCAGTATGAACTTAGCCTTAGACAAGTAGAGACCCTGCAGCCTCAATATACAGATGGTGCAAAGCCTGGACAGGTGGTCTTAGCAATTTGACAAAAGCTAAAACTAAGGAGATTCGCATATATTTTAATTTTATTTTAGTTAGTTTTGAGAGCACACAATATCATTTGTTAGTTTTCATTTTTATCAGAAGTTTAGTTTTTATTTTATTTTTATTCAGTTAACTACAATCTTTTTAGATAACCTATAATAACCTTGCCTTCTGAAAAAAAGTGTTGCTGCACAAGTGTTTAAACATAATTTTGCATAGTGTCCCCCATCGAGTAGTGGTTTTACAAATGAAAGGTCCCTGGTTTGATTCCAGGTGGGGACACAGGCCCCTCTCACCATGGAGGGTTGCATCAGGAAGGGCATCCAGTGTAAAACCTCTGCCAAATTACTGATGCAGAATAATCTTCTGTGGTGACCCCTTGGGGAGAATACAAGGGAGCAGCTGAGGAACATACATGTTTAAAGTAAAAGTTATAAATCTAAGAAGCTTAATAGTTGTACAATCAAAACATTTAAAGTAAACTTACTCATTATTTTCAGAAACATTTACATTATATTATTGGATCTTTGGAGCTGTTGATAGTTTTCACTACTTCATTACTCTATATTAATGCAATTTATCAGCAAAATATTAAGTAACTGCAGCTTTAAAATAGATAGTATGGAGTAGGAAGTACCACATTTGCATCCAAAATAAAGTAGCCCAGAAGCAGAAAGTAACATAGTATAAAAACACTTCAATAAAGTACAAGTACATGAAACCTGTACTTCAGTAAAGCACTTTAGTAAATTCACTAAGTTACATTCCTACTGGTCCTTCCCATGCTCTCGACAAGATTAACAGTACCCTGATCAGTGCCACCTCATACCCCCTTCTAGAAACACCCCTGGGGACCATGTAGGACACTTTTACTAATCCTGAGGAGCCTTTAGCATCTGAAGGACTTTTAATTTGAATGCAACCTTCCCAACTCCCCCAAGAAGCAAATATAAGGAGTGTAACTTGTGATAGATAATTTTATATCTATATCTATTTTATATCTTTATATCTATGTTTGCGTGGTGCCTGGTCTTCCTTGAGAAGAGAAGGAAAATAACATTCCCATGAAGGGAAAATGACTCCCCTTCCTTGGCCAGGTCTGTTACTTAAGAGCGGATACTTATCTGTGCAAGGTCTCGCTCCCTTCACCAAGGGGGATGCTGTATGTGTTACTCTTATCATTACAAAGTACTATAAAACCTGGAAAAGAGACACTGTATGGCAGAGAGCATCTCCAGGATACACTGACTTTTGGGTCTCTGCGTTGTTCTCTCTTTTTGCACAAATAAAGATACTGAATTGATCTTCTCATCCAAGACTGTTTATTTAATTATTTTTTTTCCACCACAAACTGAAAGCCTAAGTTTATTGTTTCTTCTCTATTTATCCCACTCACCATAACAATCATTATTTTAGCAGTTCCTTTTACAGCTCTCATTTGGGTTCCAGCGGGGAAGCATCCACCAACATCTTTTGGAGCTGCGGGTTTATTGTGAGACTCACAACTTCACTGGAATGGACTACAAAGTACAATATTTGCATCCCAAATATGGTAGAGTCCAAGCAGAAAGCAACATAAAACAGAAATACTTAAATAAAGTAGTAAATTAGAAATGTAAAATAAATTAAATATGTATTTTAGCAAAGTATTCAAGAAAATTTGTTAGATTCCTACTGGTCCTATTCATGCTCTCATCCAGTGGTGTTGGGCATTGTAAGATTAACAGTACCCCGACTGAACAGTCAACTCTGACTTGCACAGTGCAGCAATATTACTCCATAAATTTAATTCATGCTTTATCCTAAACCATACTGTCACATTAAAGTATTATTTCATTTTAGTATCACCCACAAACCATCATCTGTTTTAATTCAGGTAATGTACTATAGCACAAAAAACCTGATGTATCACATCCTTCATGATAAATTCACCCGGTGCTTGGTCTGTTATGTAGAGCATCCCCATAATAAAAATCATTGCTCGTTTGGGGCAAATTAAAATGGTTTTGCATGTAACTGCTGCAGTTTATCTAATAGCAGTGCACTGCCTTACAGGAAAATACGCAGCCCTCCATTCATCACAATTATAGATTTCAAATGGTAAAAAGATTTCAGCTGGGGCAATTTAGAGAAGATGTGTGTGATTTTTATCATGACTGAATGAGCTACCCATCACTCCACTTTTCCCATAATGGCTCAAATTGGTTACTTTACTCCCGGCATGCCTTGCGAGGCACATTCTCTGCTGAGGTGCAGGGTGGAATACAACCAGCAGATGACAGCGTTTCACTTTGGATTTCCTGCAGTGGCCACTTTGCTGCTTCCTGCAGCTTTTAATTGGAGGATAGAAACTGGCTGAAATCCAAAGATTGTTTTTCTTTTTATTATAAGTGAGTATGGTTTCACCTACCATTTCTGCTATGTTCAATTAAGCCATGAAGACAACAGTATCCCTTGATAAGCCAGCTGTATCCAGAGCCAGATCAATACCCCACATTCACCTCACAGGACAGACATCAATACTGTTGCAAAAATAATAAAGAATTAACAATAGGGCCACTTTTGTAGGAAGTAGCAGTGAACTGAAGTGATTGGTGATCCATGACTGGCATCTTCCACGCACACACTCACTCACATGCAGGCAGTTATGCCATGGTGAGTTCAGAACGACTCCAAAACTGGGTTAACAGCGGCCTGCATCCACTCTCCAAATGCTCTCAGCCCGATCTTCTCTTTCTCTCTCCCTCTCTCTCTCACACACACACACACACACACACACCGCCTCCACTGCCACCTTTCCAGGCACAGACAATTGGCCCGGTTCTTCGAGTGGAAGGCATGTCACACAGGGCACAGAGCTCCGAGTAACAAGGCCCTATGGGACATAGAGGGGCATGGTATACCTGCCAAAGTGAGTAATACTCTTCACCAGCTTGTGTGTGTGTGTGTGTGTGTGTGTGTGTGTGTGTGTGTGTGTGTGTAGGCAAAAGAGGAAACAAAACATCTGCGAATGTACGTACATGTATGCCCCTGATCTGCTATCACCACAGTGGATATCCCCACCTTGTCGCATGCTTTAGTTCAGGGAGAATATTATGCCATGACACTGTAATGAAGTGAAAATGATTTCATGTGGGGAGAAAAATGAGTGCAGCTTAGGAACCCCCCTCCCTTTTTTTTTTTTTTAAACACACACCATATGGCAACATGTCAGCTTGGATGAAAACATCTGGCAGCTTTCGTTGTTCACATATGCACAGATGATAAGAATGTGGTTTAATGCTATAGACATGCAGGCCATGGGGAACATCGTGCTTTCTCTGGTTCAGCATCAGCCGTGTTTATGAGCGCATGACGCAGGATGCAGCTGGCTTCACACAGGGAAACGCACTGACTCATCCAGTCCAGCTACTGTCACCTTCTTCTCCAGCTTTCTGCTGCACTCTGGAAAAGATTACATTCAAACGTCAATCCTAAACTGTTGTGTATAAGTCCGGCGATGGATACCTTTAGGTGTGACCCAATACTTTTGTCCACATTGTGTAAAATGTTTATGATCGGAAGCACCCAGCTCTCAGCTGAGGTAAGTAGTAATGAGCAGCATCTGTGATCAGCACATGCAGCAGCAGAGCTGAGATGCTGTGTTAAGTAGAAATAGATGAATGGTATTCAAGTGTCATGAAGAAACAGCACAAAGTGTAACACCCACATCTAAAATGTCTACTTGTGGTTTAATGCCTGAAGTCATCTGGACAAAAAGTAATCTGGCACTTTAAACCCCAGTGTCTCAAACAACAGGAAGTAGTCTGCTTCATAGATTATTGGATTTGTTGTTTGTGTGTTTTGTTGTATATCTCTGTCTTGCGTATGTAGTAAAGTTTTATGTGACCTGCCAGGGACTACAGATGTAAAATACCAGTTTTGCTAAATTCTTGTATGTTCACTTAAAGTAATTAAATATACTGATGCTCATTGAAATGTGCAGTCTCTGTTAAATCGTCTTCTTCTCTGCTCCCTTTAGGGGTCGCTGCAACAGATCATCTTCCTCCATCTCACCCTATCCCTTGCATCCTTTTCTGTCACTCCAACCCTCTGCATGTCCTCCTTCACTACTTCCATGAATCTTCTCTGTGTTCTTCCTCTTCTCCTCCTGCCTGGCAGCTCCATCTTCAAAATCCTTTGTCCAATATATTCATTATCCCTCCTCTGAACATGTCCAAACCATTTCAGCCTTGCCTCTCTGACTTTATCGCCAAACCGCTCAACCTGAGCTGTCCCTCTGATGTAATCATTTCATCCTGCTCACTCCCAGGGAAAATCTCAGCATCTCTAACTCTGCCACCTCCAGCTCTGCCTCCTGTCTTTTTGTCAGTGCCACCATCTCCAAATTATACATCATAGCAGGCCTCACAACCATCTTATAAACCTTCCCTTTCACTCTTGCTTCTATCCTTCTGTCACAAAGCACCACTGACACTCGTCTCCACCCACTCCACATTGCCCGCACTCTCTTCTTCACCTCTCTTGTGCTCTGTCCATTGCTTTGGATTGGTGATCCCAAGTATTTAAACTCATCCACCTTCACCACCTCTACTCCTTGCATCGTCATCATTACATCTTCCTCCCTTTCATTCACACGCTTGTACTCTCTCTTGCTTCAACTGACTTTCATTCCTCTTCTCTCCAGTGCATACCTCCACCTCTCCAGGCTCTCCCTACTCTCACTACAGATTACATAGTCCACGAAGCCTGACCTCATCCGTCAATCTGTCCATCACCACTGCAAACAAGAAGGGACTCAGAGCTGATCCCTGATGTAATCCTACCTCAACCTTGAACCCATCTGTCACTCCTACTGCACACCTCACCATTGTCTCACTGCCCTCATGCATGTCCCGCACCACCTTCACATAATTCTCTGCCACTCATGACTTCCTCATACAATTCCACAGTTCCTCTCTTGGCACCCTATCATATGCTTTCTCAAGATCCACACAAACACAGTGCAACTCCTCCTGACCTTCTCTGTTTTTCTACATCACCACTCTCAAAGCAAACATTGCATCTATAGTATTCTTTATTGGCATGAAGCCCATCACCCTTATTCTTGAAGATCAGTAGCAGTGCACTTCTTCTCCATTCCTCAGGCATTCTCTCATTCTCCAAGAGCATGTTAAACAATCCAGGTAAAAAGTCCACTGCCCTCTCTCCTAGACATCTTCATACCTCCACAGGTATGTCATCTGGACCAACTGCCTTTCGACTTTTCAACCGCTTTATAGCTGCCCTCACTTCCTCCTTACTAACATTCTGCACTTCCTGATTCACTATCTTTTCTCCTCCATCTGTCCTCCACTCTCTCTCATTTTGCTCATTCATCAGTTCCTCGAAGTATTTCTTTCACCTTCTCAACACACTTCACTTGTTTGTACATTTCAGTCTCAGTCCTTAATCACTCTAATCTACTGCACATCCTTTCCAGCTCTGTTTCTCTGTTTAGCCAGTCGATACAAGTCCTCTCTTTCCTTGGTGACCAGCTCCTCATACAACTCACTATAAGACTTTTCCTTTCCCTTTGTCACGTCTCTCTTTATTGTGCACCTAGACTCCAAGTACTCCTGTCTACTTTCTTCATCGTCATCTTTCCAAAGTCATCCTACAGATCACCATCCGATGTTGCCTAGCTACATTCTCCCCTGACACCACCTTGCAGTCTCCTACCTCTTTCAGGTTGCAAGCCCTGTATAAGATATAGTCCACCTGTGTGCACCTGCCTCCACTTTCATAGGTCACCCTATGTTCCTCTCTCTTCTTGAAATATGTGTTCACCACAGCCGAATGGAAGTTGTATCATGAATCTGCATATTTAATTTGGCAAAGATTTTACATAGGCATGAGGCAACCCTCCCCATTTACTCGAGCTTGGGACCAGCAGTAGGCGTACACTTACTTGTGGCTCCGCCATTGCTAGATTAGACTAGATAAACAATGCTGTGTTCACATGAAGCTTCAACCAGATAAGCTTAGCTTAATATAAAGGCTTGAAACAGGTAGACTCACCAAGCCTAGCTCTGTCCAGAGAAAACAAGATCCAAAAACCTATGGAAAACACAAACAATAAAAAACATTGCATTTTTTAATTAGTTTTGCTGATCAAGCATTGAGAGCTTCTGGGATTATGTACAAAATCACTACTTTGTTCATGTCTTCATTTAGGGTTTTTCAAGAATTAAACAAACATGAGGATAATACCGACTCATTGCTGTAAGCTTCATATCTACCTAAATGATAAACTCCAGAGGTCTGTATTCCAAAGCAGGATTTGTGCTTATCCAGATAACTTCAGGATTAACTCCGGATTTACACTACCATGAAGGTAAATCACTTCCTACCAAAGTATAGAACAGTAACTTATACTGCAGACCTGACCTGCTAAGGAGCAGGTTTAGTTCCACATGAAAGATCAACAGGAATGAAATCCCCGCCTACTGATTAATCAGTTCTCTGGTCCTGGAAGATTCCTTAGACCCCTGTGCGCAGATAGTAGGAGGGTCTAAAGTTTTCTTATAGTGTCTAAAGTCTTTGAGCATCAGTAATAAATGCAAATTCTTAGACACAACTTTATTTATGGAATTGATTTTTTCCCCTGTTGGCTGCAAAATATTTTACAACAATGTTATTGTTCTATGTGCATTTAAATAACATTCTAAAAGATGGCTCCTTTATGCACTTGTGGACCTTTATATCAATTTTGTATGGAGTCTAACCCTATGTGTGAATTATGTTTTAAAAATAAATAATATTCTTTACTTGCTCTGAGATCATTAAATACCGCTGGGGCTGTAGGTAATAGAATGAAAACTACAATTTTCCCTTTGCACATCTAAATATTAATATACAATCATAATCCATCAGATTTTCCTGTGTCTTAATGCTAGAGCTGTGATACTTACAGTCAGCATTTCTGCAGAATTCCCTTCCTGGCTTTAAGAAGGCTAAAACTTTATTAATATGGAGCTTTTCCATTGCTTATTATGCACACATATTTATACAGCACCTATTAATACTATAAGGCTGTACAGAGCTTTTTCTGTTACAGGCACTCATAACTGCTGTTGATTTTAGTCTGTATTCTATGGTTAACCTCTTCATATTTTTCTCATATCTCAATTTTATCTTCATCTTTATCAGCCACTATGTTACCAGTAGATTCGTCCATGTTTATGATTAGTCAGGCGCTGTCGACACTGCCCTATTCATGTGAACACGCTCATAGCTAGATTGATAAACCCCGGGTTGACTTATCAAGTTGATAACCACCTTCCTGGGACCACTTATCCTGATTGCCAATGTTTGGTTATGTGAAGCCAGATAACAGAAAGGTATCCTGGGTATGTTGAACTTGCTTCGCAGTCCTAGCCTCAGGGGTGAAAAATGTAGCTGATGGCAATGTGCAAAAACTGCAGGCCATTTGATGGGCCCACAAAACTTCTCAAGCTCAACAGAACGCCATGTTAAAACCTTTGTACTGTAAAGTACTGTAAAGTACTGCAAAACAAAACAAAGGGCCTGTCCGGACATTTGCAGTCCTCTCAAACAAAAACACGGGAAGCATGTACAAAGATTCTGGAGTGAGCGAAGTTGGCATCCGCCTGTGATGATAATCCAACACTGAGGAAACTTCTTTTTTTTTTTTTTTTTGAGAGAGATGCTGCTTTTTTTTGGCATCAACAAAAACCACTGTATCTAATGTCTTTCACGCCATTGTTATTTTGTTTTCCTGGATTAAATAAGACCAATTTTCCTTTTGATAACAACTGTACAAATCTGATAGACTTCCTCTCCATTAATTTGAGTCACTGAACTAGACCTCTTGTCATGGTTTATTTGGATTGCCAAGTTAAATTAATTCCTGTTTTATTTTTTAATCCTTAGTTTTTGTCTATGGCTGTAATTTTTACTCCTTTAGTAAATTTTCATTGTCATTTGTGGTTAGCCCTCGCCTATGTGCTCCACACCTGTTCCCTGTTCCCCATCACTCTCCTGTGGTCAATCGGTTAATCACTCACCCAGTATATATACTCCACAGTTTCCTTTGTACTCTGCCAGGTTGTCAAGCGTTGCTCTTAGTTAAGTGGTCCAGCCATTTTAGTATTCCTAGTAGTCCCCATGTTTCTGTAGTGTAACTAAAAATCTCTCTGTGTATTGCCTTTGAACTGTTCCTGGATTTAGACTTTTGCCTGTGCCTTGCTGGATTTATTTGGAACTCTGACTGATCACTAGTTAATAACCTTTGCCAGCTGTTGGATTAAAGATTTGGATTGTAGAAAGCCAGCCTATTACCAGCTTTAAAATATAGTGGAAATTAAAGGATTTTTGTCTAAAGCAGATTCAGAAAAACTGGTTCAAACATTTATCTTCAGCAGGCTATTGTAATGGTGTCTATGTGGGCAAAAAAATCAGTCATGCATCTATAGCCCATTCAGAATTTTAACTAACACCAAAAAGGTGGAACACACCACTTCTATTCTCATTTCACTACACTGGCTTTTTGTGTCTTAAAGAATAGATTTTAAAATGCTATTACTAGTTTTTAAAACACTGTACGAACATAGACCTAGTTACATTTCAAATTTATTTGTGCCTAATAAAACACTGAGAATTTTCAGGTCATCAGAAACAGGGCTGCTATGTATCCCCAGAATTAGAACAAAGTGAGGCAGCTTTTAGTTTTTATGGTCTTCATTTATAGAACAAACTTCACAAACACTTGAAAACAGATAAAACTGTCACGTCATTTAAATCTGAACTCAAAACTTTACAATTTGAATTGTTATATCAGTAAATTGTGTCTACAACCTTTTTTTGGTTAATCCTGCATTTGCTTTTTGAATTTTGATTATCATTTTATTTTTTTAATTTTAGTGTAATATTTTAATAAAGTACTCTGAATTGCCTTGTGTCTGAGTGGTGCTTTACAAGTAATTTTGCCTGACTTATAGACTTTCTCAAATATTTAGTATTTGTTTTAATTCCACAGTTTATACTTTGTATGTCTCTATTTCTTATTGTAGTGTTATGCACCTCTTGATTTAAGTATAATTGCAATTTTACTATTCTTGCATAATGACAAAAGAAATGGCTAACTCTTTTAATCTGTATTCTGTCAAGAGCCAATCAGCCTTTGCTGCTCTAAATCTCAATACTCATCTGTCTTTCTGCCTCACAGATTCTCATTTGTGTGACCTGTAGTGTTAACCACCAGTCAGAGATCCTCATCTCACCCCTACCACCAGAGTCTAGACTTCAGGGGGGGTGTCCTCTCCTGCTTCCTGCTATTGCTATTCCAATTATTATTCAAACTCTGTACCTCAATAAATCATTTTCAATTCTTTCAAATGAGCTCTCCTTATTGAAAGATTATATATTGCTCTGCAGTTAACTGTACTATTGAGCACCCTGCTCAAGTCTGGTAGGGTGAAATCCTAGTTTTTATTATGCTATTGTATGAAGTCTGTGAATGTACATTTGTAGTCAAGCTTGCGAGCATTAGCTGAGGACTTAGCATCATACCATTTCATCTACTTGTGGTCACTTCAGCCTCCAAAGAAGATGCCAACCTCATCTCGTCTTGTCTCATCTTCTACTGCTTTTCCGGGGGTCCGGGTCACGGAGGCAGCAGTTTGAGCAGAGAAGCCCAGACTTTCCTCTCCCCAGCCACCTCCTCCAGCTCTTCAAGGGGGACACCAAGGTGTTCCCAGGCCAGCTGAAAGACATAATCTCTCCAGCATGTCCTGGGTCTTCCCCAGGGTCTCCTCCCAGAGGGACATGCCCAAAACACCTCCAGTGAGAGGCGTCCAGGGGGCATCCTGATCAGATGCCCAAACCACCTCGACTGGCTCCTTTCGATGTGGAGGAGCAGCGACTCTACTCTGAGCCTCTCCTGAATAACTGAGTTCCTCACCCTATCTCTAAGGGTGAGCCCAGCAAACA
>VUQH01077697.1:0-22611 GCA_015106775.1 Etroplus canarensis
TGTCCAGAAAACAGTCATTGACACCCTCCACAAGGAGGGTCAGCCACAAAAGGTCATTGCTAAAGAAGCTGGTTGTTCACAGAGTGCAGTTTCCAAGCATATTCATAGAAAGTTGAGTGGAAGAAAAAAGTGTGGTAGGAAAAGGTGCACCAGCAAAAGGAATAACCGCAGCCTTGAGAGGCAGCCATCTACCAGGAAATTTTAGAGCACTTCATTCTACTGACAAGCTTTATGGAGATGCTGATTTCATTTTCCAGCAAGACTTGGCACCTGCCCACACTGCCGAAGGTACCAAAAGCTGGTTCAATGACCATGGTGTTACTGTGCTTGATTGGCCAGCAAACTCGCCTGACCTGAACCCCATAGATTCTCTATGGGGTTTTGTCAAGAGGAAGATGAGAGACACCAGACCCAACAATGCAGATGACCTGAAGGCCTCTATCAAAGCAACCTGGGCTTCCATTACGCCTGAGCAGTGCCACAGACTGATTGCCCAACCAAGTATTGAGTTCATAGAAATGAGCATACTTTTCAGAAGCCTTACATTTCTGTTCAAAATATCCTTTTTTTATTGATCTTATGTAATATTCTAGTTTTCTGAGACACAGAATTTTGGGTTTTCATTATCTGTAAGCCACAATCATCAAAATTTCAAGAAATAAAGGCTTGAAATATTTCACTCTATGTTTAATGAATCTATATATGGGTTTCACTTTCTGAAATGAATGACAAAAAATATTGAACTTTTTCATGATATTCTAATTTTTTGAGATGTACCTATATAATGCAAGCCATTAAACACAAGGCTGTGCGCTGTAGAGGGAGCCCACCACTATTACACTTTCTTTTTAATTTGCAGAGGACAGTTTCCTTGTTTCGGTCATTCCCATTTTCTCTAAGCTAGTAGATGCACTAAAGCAAGCAGACATAAAGCAGGTAGACTATTTACATTTTGCATTTGCTGGCTTTCTGCTCTCAAAGTTCTTTGTTAACTAAGCTGACTATTTTTCTTCTTTTACCCTCTTCTTTGTGATACAGGACAGTTTATATGCTGCTTTAATCTTTTAGTTGTTTCTGTGTTATTAACTTCCATGAAAACATGAGATTGTATCACATAATGTCTGTTATGCCATTGTATTTTGAGTTTTTCATGTATTATCCACCCTGTTTTGTCCGTACTGTAAGGAGATGACATTAAAATACAACAGAAACTGTACTGATTAGTTTTGGTTTAGCACAAAGTTGATCAGTTCATCTCCAAGTTCTGTTGCTTCCAAGTAGAAACTTTTTTTCTTTTTTGGCCCCTGACTTCTAAAATAAATCTGGTGCCCTTGGTTACCTGGCCTCTGTAGACAGCTGGATTGATTGATATAAAAGTTTATCAGTTTTGTCAGTTGTGCTGAAGCTGGATGGATGAACACTGTGGCCAAAACACCCCTGTTGGCATGTGTTGCAATGCAATATTTGTGTATAACAAATGTTTGAAATGTTCACCTTTTAATGCTGCCTCTTTCTTGTGTCTCTGCTACACAGGGCATTTACAGTTGTATACACGGGGTGCAAATCGAAGAGAAAAGCAGCTCTGCGTTGAACTCCCCATCAGCCACCATGAACAATACCCATTCCAACATTATGCGTCTCCTACGGACTGCCAAGAACATGGCGTCCCTGTCAGGGGTGAACGGCTCACCACACAGCGCTCTGGACTTCATCCGCCGTGAATCTTCTGTTTATGATATTTCTGAACATCGGCGTAGCTTGGCGGGCCACTCAGACTGCAAGCCGCCCTACCTACCAGAAGACAACATGTTTAGTGACTACATCAGTGAAGTGGAAAGGACGTTTAGCAACCTCCACCTCAAGGACAGTAATTTGTATCAGGACCACTATCTACATCACCACGGCTCAACATTAGGACTCACCGGACCTCCTCCCAATAGGCCCCATAGTTTGGGCAGTGCTAGTTCTTTGGAGGGTGGCATGTTTGACTGTGACAGCCTAGGTGGAGGGGTGGCCCCTATTTTTACCACTCAGCCATGCTCAGCACTGACCCACAGGAACATGAGCAAGTTTGACCTGCTATCTGGACAGACTCCTCCCTCAGGCCAGAGCTTCAAAGGAGGCCTGCCCGACCTGTACGGGAAATTCTCCTTCAAGGGAGGTGCCTCAAGTTCTACCTACATCCCTGGACATAGCTATTGTCCAGGGAGAGGAGATGACGATGGGAACATACGCTCAGATGTGTCAGACATTTCCACACACACAGTAACTTACGGAAACCTGGAGGGCAATGCCAAGAAGCGCAAACAATACCGTGATAGCCTGAAAAAGAGGCCCGCCTCTGCCAAGTCCAGACGGGAGCTGGACGAGATTGAGCTGGGCTACAGGAGGAAACCGTACCACATCAGTCACCACCACTACCACGGCCACCGCTCTGCCTCTCCACCACTGCTGCCCTCTGAGCGCAAGAGGGGTGGTGGAGGAAGTGGGGGAGGTGGAGGAGGAAACAATGATGGAAACTCTTATCTTTTCAGAGAAAAGGAGAGCGTTAGAGATTTTTATTTGGACCAGTTTCGGCCCAAAGAAGGGGTCCCTCAGTGGGAACATGTGGACTTGACAGAGGGTCCTGGGAACAGAGACGGAGGCGTAAGTGCCTGCACCTCCCTGGTACCAGTAGATGACTTTCTTCAGAACAAACCCAAGAAGTCCGATTCAAAGAGTGGGGGTGGCTCTGGATTGGCAGGGGGAGAGTGGGAGTGCAGGAACTGTCGGTCTAGCGGGGGATTAGGGGGCAAGCAGATGTCTATACATGGAAGTGGGTATGGAGGTGGTATGAGCTGTGGGTCTTCGGGAGGTGGAGGAAGCAGCCGCCCCAGCTCTGCCACCTGCATGCGCTGTGAAGGTTGTAAAAAGACAGGAAACCTCTACGATATCAGCGAGGACAATAACCACCTCTTGGAACAGATGGGGGGAGGGTCAGGTGGGGGAGGGGGAGGTATGGGCGCAGGTCCTCAGTCTCAATCTCAGGCACAGCAAAGGAGGAAGAGTGGAGGTTTTGGCAAGCCACTTAGGCGGCAACATTCATATGACGCATTTGTCGACCTTCAGAAGGAGGAATCAAGTGGGATGGGCAGTTTGATGGGAGGCTTAGGAGGAGGTGGAGGCATGAGTGGTGCTGGTGTGGGAGGAATGCTCCCACCACCCAGGAGTGTTAGTTTGAAGGAAAAAGAACGCTACATGGAAGGTACCAGCCCTTTCGCACACATGTTTGAACGTCACGGTGGGTCCGAGAGAGAAAGGGAAAGAGACAGGGATCCATTATTTTATGGAGGCGAGAGCCGGCCTGGCCTCTTCAGAGGTGGTGAAGGCCTTCACCGCCGCTCCATCGGAGAGAGAGACATGAGAGACAGGGATAGGTCTCTGATGGAAGGAGGGGGCGGGGCAGCATTCTCTTTATCCAAATCTCTTTACCCGGACCGGGTAAACCAAAACCCCTTTATACCCACCTTTGGTGATGACCAGTGTCTGATGCATGGAGCCAAACAATATTACATGAAAAAGCAACAGCAGCAGCAACAAGTTGCCAAAAACAGCCGAAGTGACTTCAGAAGCCAGTTGAGCGCAACGTCATATCTGCCAGCATCTGCCACGGCGGGGGTTGTGTCCAATGTGACCCCCCGGTTCCCGAAAGAGCTCAGCCTTGGTGGAATGAATCACCACGGCTCCATGCTTGGGGTCGGACCCCCGCGTCCCTTCAATGGAAGCAATGGCCATGTGTACGAGAAACTCTCCAGCATTGAGTCTGACGTGTGAAAGACAAAGTTGGTGGGAGGAGGAGCAGGCAATGACGAGGGGGAATGAGGAGAATAATAGAGGCGTATCTAGTTTTAGAAGATCAGGGATGACTTTAAAGACGCTGTAGACACACTGTAACCCTAGCCCATGTGAGATGTAAGGATTAGGGGGAAAAGAGAAGGACCTAAGGAGGAAAAGACTGAAAGGTAAAGACTGGAATATAAGATAAAGGTGTAGAGGGAGAAGGAAAATAAAGGATTTTGATTTTTGGGCAAATATGGGCAACAAATCAGGACACCCTGAGGAGGTGTGGAATATTAACCCTCTCTCAGATATGGCCAAAGCTACTCTACTTTCATGTCAAAAACACAGTCAGTAAACATCCCCCTCAACTCAAGTCCATCATTTTCATCCACCAGTGTGGTAGAAGTCAGTTTCCTTAGTCCGTATCGCAATGAGGCAACACCTCTTTTTAGTTTGATATCGGACGTGTTTAGCCTGGTGCGACTCAATGGCTGTCTAAAAGGCTCCCGCTGAGTGCTCACGAGGAAGGACTGCGAGAGCGGAGACAGAAGCGAACTGCCCATCTGCCCCTGTGTCACTGCAGAAAGTAGACATTGTCACGTCTACTCAAGCGGCGACACAGGAGATGACTGCTGCTTCCCCGTCTTTCTCTCGCTCTCTCTAGATGGAGACAGCCTGGCCTGTCCATCTCTTTTCACAATGCACTCGTCCCACTCTTCTGTTCTCTATTTCTCCTCTTTCTCTCAGCCCCCCAATCACCCTCACCCCATCCTCCCACACCCCTGCTCCTCCTCCTCCTCCTCCTGCTCCTCATCCCTGACGCCAAAAGAGCTGATCTTGTTTGCTGTGAGAAATACAATCATGAATGATAATAAGATATTCTTATAGAAAAACAGGGTATAAGAACAACAATAATACTGATACCGTTGTGAATAACAAAGTTGTTAGTGCTGATTATGATAACACTGCTTATATCACTAAGTTTTTACTTGTTTTGTGTTCTGTTGGTAAAGTATTTCACTGCTGTTTTAGTATCTGTAGTTGTATTCTGTCTGCCCCTAGTGGCGGCAGGAAGGTTGTTCTCAGCTCAACCAACAAGCCAGAAAGACTGAGTCCTCAACTCCTTTTTTAAAAATTCTGTTTGCTTTCTGTATATTTTACTCCATGCTCATACATTTATTTGCTGCTTGTAGAAAAACAAGATCTCAAAGACCTATTTGGAGTTACAGAACCACGTTTTGACATTTCAAGGCATTGCAAATCAAGTGCACGTACCCTCAAACACATTCGCTTTCTGTCTGTCTGAACTTGTGTTCCTTTGAACAACGATGTTTCATCAGAAGCTGAGGATACTTGGGAGGAAGGACGTGCCTTAATGGTCTCCAGTGGAAGTGTCCTCCAGTTCACAAGCGGTCCTCGCACGGCAGCACCAGGACGGACTGGCATGCTTTAAAGGCTGCTTGGGGTTCTCGTCACATTTATGAGCCAAAACTGCAGTAAAAAATTACAGCAGGCTTTGAGACGCTGCTGCTGGTGGTTTAGATACAAGATACCATTTAAGATCTTTTATAACTTTGTAAAAAAAATATTTCATATGTCGAGTATGGGCAGTGTTTTATGAGCCAACTGTATTCAGGATGTCCCGTTGTTACGGATAGACCGATGCGTCTCAATTCACAACATGGCAGCCTTTAGACCACTTCTTTTATTCAGGTTACATAACAACAGTCATCAGGCACTTAACTTTTTTCGGCCTCGCACTGGTATCCTGTCGAAGGCATTACTTTTCACTGAGCAGTCTGAGGGGCTCACACAGAAAGCTGTTGTTTGGACATTGTGTATGATTAATATATGCACTGTCATTTATGTAGGCGAATGCTACAAAAAAGTGTGTAGGAGAAGTGTCGCCGCCCCATTGCTGATAAAAGCTTGAGCAGAGGAGGATGTCTATTTGAGAGAGGCCTCACACACCGACTGACTGAGGCGTCGGGAAGGCGGCCATCTTGCAAAAGATTGCTTTTTACTTTGTGTGATGTAGATAGTCTTTTTAGCTGATGAGGCCTAATTTCTTGCACAGTACTTTTTACTCAGTGTAGGTTCAGGCACTTGGTAGACATGCCTTATCATCCCATCGCCCTCACCCCCACCCTGAGCTGTCTGATGATGACTCATCATGCTACTGTACAGAACAGAGAAGCCCTGGTAGTTATTTAAAGGTTTGATCTTCGATTAGTTGGTGTCAGAAGTTCAAGGGCTGCTGGAGATTGTGCAGGAGTGCTGGCCTGAGATGGGAGCTGCTGGAGTGTGACCTTTGTCATTGCCAATCGCTATCTTAGACCCTGATCTAAGCGCAACAGTGTAACAGATTGGCGAGTGGAAGGAAGCAAATTGGGATCGAATGATAACAGCTGTTTTTTTTTAACACTAACTCTGCTGATAACTATTCATAAATTCAAAAACCTCTCCTCCTCCTCATCCCTCGCTCCACAGATCACACTGTCAAAGCAAGACTTATCGAGCTAGCCTTAAATCCGACTCATCTACCCCATCCCCATGACTCTCCTAATAAACAGATTGGGATCTCTGGAATTTTTATACGCACACCTTTTGAAAGTTCAGGTCAACCATTATCAGCAAGATGGTATAAGACAGGCAAATGGAGGATATGGCAGGGAAATAAGAAGGGGAAGAAGAAGAAAGACTTTGCAGTGGGCATCAATCAGCGTCAGCATTAGTATGTTAAATCTTTACCTTGTAAATAATATATTTAAAAATCTTTTCACTTTGTACAGTAAACAGACAGACAGGATGTAACTTTCAATATGTTTTACAGCAATTTAAGAAATAAAGAAAACAATAATAAAAACTCATAAAAACAAAAAATACACAAACAAAAATATGCAAAATATAGTCAAGACACAGATATTACTAATCATAAGTGATATAATTGAAGCTCTTTTTCTTTCAATCTCATGTTTACTTGATTATAATAGTTTACCAATCAGTATACTGATTATGTTAAGAATTATGCTTTTTCTTATTTTCACTAAAGTGTTGGAGGATAATTTTACCGTAGGTGTAGACGTTTGGTGATTTAAAAGGGGAAAGTTTAGTTTTAGGAGTCTTCGCTAAGTTTCCCTTGAATTGTGTTAGATTCTCTCTTTTTAAGGTAAGCTATTCTTCATGCTTTTTGAGCTCAATTCAATTATCTACACATTTATGTAATACAATATTACATGTATACAGAGATGATATTTGCATATAGAGGCAGTATATTGTGATCCTTCATTTTTAAGCAGCAATCCTTGTTAAAAAATAGACATTTGTGTTTTTGTTGCCCGTTTTTTCGATGTGGGCTCTAACGGTGATTGCACACAGAATTTAGAGCCATCGTCAGTCCGGCCTATCCTGTTATCGCTCTATGTTTGGGATAGACATCACTGTGGTAAAAAAAGGAAGATATATACACACACACATGCACATACACATATGCACACTGGACATCCCCCAGTGTTGATGTTGTTGATATTGCTGAGGATTTAGGCACAATATTGTGGAGAAAACCATGAATGAGTGTAGTTTCATCTCACTTATTTGAAGCTGAAATGCATTTGTACAACCCCTTATTAAAAGGTGAAACATTTCTCCTGTCATGTCTCATTCTGTGTAGCGTTTTGCTACAGGGGAATAAACTGCTCTTGCTTCATCTTCGCTCACTTGTTACTCAACTGTGTGATTTGACAGCTGGAAACACTTAAATGCTTCAGATCCTAATTGGTTTTGTGCAACACTGCATTTCTCTGTATGAGAAAGGAAGTATAATTTGTAATCTGTTGTGTACATATGCAATTTTTTTTTGTCTCTGTGCAGTCAGAAATTATTTCCTCTCTCTTATTCTTTATGGAACTGATTCCAATAAGTCTCTATAATCTTCTCGTTAGCCCCGAGAGAAGAAAATTCATCTTTCTTCTGTTTTTCCTCCTCAGCTGCTTTTTATGTCTGGAGGCTTGATTGAAAAGAGAAAAATGTATTGGCGTGCACATAAACTCTTTTAGGGTTGCGGATTTTTTCTTCAAAAGCCACCGAGTTTAGTCTCCTCATTTGCAATAAACAGCATGACCAAACAGAAAATGTCCTTACTGTAAACCATACATTTTTTTTTCCAGACACTGGGAGATTAGCTAGTTTTCTACCACTGGCTGGAGGGTGTGCCTGACACTATGGTAAACATGCTATCGTCAGGCCTTTACTATGTCCAGCTGCTCTGCGGCCAGTGCATCCAGGTCAGCCAGTGTTGCAGAGTAAGCAGGGCCCCTTTGGAAGTCTTTATTTCTCTTAGGGCCAAGTTGGTCCCAGCCTCCCTTCTCTCTGCACACGGCCATGCCACAACGCATTTGTTCAAATGGTTCACGTACAGCAAAACACTGTGTCACTTTTTTTTTCTTTGCAACACAAGAAATGGCTGTGGCAAGTTCACAGGCTGGAACATCCTGAAGGTGGAGGATGTAAATATCACCTCAGATGACGTGTGTTTTTCTGTCAGTAATAATGACACATGGGACCAAATACCAGCCTGACATGGTCAGCTGCAGGGAGTGATGTAATGGTTAAACCGACTTGTGAAAATGTTTTTTTGTGTGTGTTTTGGATAAAAAAGTATTTGAGAAGTTTCACATATTTCCAGCTTTCATAGTTGACTTTGAAGTGCTAATTTTTAATAAATGAGTGTGATTTCATCTGATGCAGATGGGAAGAACTATACTGTGATGTTATATAACTGATTTATTCTGAAGGTCCATGTGGTTTATTCATTCTTATTCATTACATATGATATTTTAGACTTCTGTGTATGTGTATTATTAATCTCGCTTTATACTGATGCACACAAAACTTTCTATTAAATCGTGTACAGTTTGGTTTGTTTTTAATATTGCTATTTTCCACCTTCATTATTCACAGACTGAGATTCGGTTGTGCAAACTGGGTAAAAACAGCTGACGACATAAGGGGTTGCTACTAAATGTATTTCACAAGGTTAACAGGTTTATGAAAACACAAACATAGCCTGATTGAATTAACTGTGGGAGACAAAAATGTAACATATAAATAGTATCAATTGTATACATAATATTATTCTTGGCCATTCTTTTCTCTTTTTGTGGCCCTTTACTTTGAAATAATGCCAAAATTTTTACACCATACAAGCAGAAAACCACACAAAAACAAATAATTGTACAGGTTGTGTATATACTGAATACTGGGGAAAATATTTACCTTCATTTTCTTTTTGTATGGAAACAAAGTAATCTCAATAACAAAAATTAACCACATCATGACAAAGTTGCAAAAAAACATCATTAAGGTACTTCTAATAAGGATCATACTGATATCTACAATTATAAGTGCTGAAATAAGACTATTCTTTCTCTTTGTACATGATGAACAAAATGAAGTGTTGAGTATTAATAATAAAAAACTATAAGTTTCACGCAATATGTGGAGTCTTCTTAAGCTTTTTGATGTTTATCTGAATTTCAAAGCATTGACCACAGACTGTAAATAAAAGATGGACACAGACACTGATTAGTGAAACCTCAAGCTGAACATTTTGGCCATCTTGGTATTTCAAAACCAGAAGTGAAGAACCAGGGAGGGATCTGACTGAGGAACCTAGGGATACTGCAGACCAATAAGGTAAAGCAAATCCTGTTCTGTTGTCTTTCTAAACAGTAATGGGGACTGTATTTTACAAAATCAACATATTCAATATGAACTGAAACTAGCAACTGAGCCTATAAATTCATCAGGAAAATGTTACTGAGGCCACAGAGCAAAGGAGTGGGCTGCTTTTCACTAGACTGTTTTTTTAAAAATGAAACTAGAAGAGTTGCCCCCTGTTGGCTATTAGAAAAAAATTTAGGTTTAATGCTGTGTTCCTATTGAAATGGGAAGTTGGAAAGTATGCATTCCCAGTCAGAAATTTCAACTGGAACACCCCCTCAAGTTGCACTTCCCTCTCGGAAACTCTGAGAATCCACACCAACCCCAACTACACAATCCCCACCGACTGTACTACTGGAGTGCATCAGAGTGTCCCTGTAGTGTAGTGGTTTAAACATTCACTTTACGAGTGAAAGGCCCCTGGCTCGATTCCAAGTGGGGACACAAGTCCCTCTCATCATGGAGGGTTGTGTCAGGAAGGGCATCCAGTGTAAAACCTCTTCCAAATTAAAAATGTGGATTAATCTGCTGTGGTGAGCCCTTGGGGAGAATACAAGGGAGCAGCTGAAGGTACATTTAAGTCTAGCCGTAGTGTAGTGGTTTACACAATCGCCTTACAAGCTTAATATCCCTTATTCAATTATAGGTGGGTCCAATTTTTTTGCTCACACACCAGTCATGGTGACTGTGCCCATCTTTTCTATACAGTCTGTGCTTTTTTAATGGACAATCATGAAAAAGAAAGTTTGGCACGCCTCTATACAGTCCTGTAAAAAACAAAGTATACCCTCACTGCTTTCATAAGAATTCAGATGGTAAGCAGCAGCCAGGTGCTGCTAATTAAATGCCTTGATTAACTGGTCATCAGCTAGTGTGACCACTGCTGTAAAAGCAGAACTTTGGAGTTTACTGGTCTGAAGCATTCAGGTGTGTATTTGCATACTGTGCTAGCCTTAACAGGAGTGGACGTACCAGTAAAGTTCATCCCAAAATAAACAAACAACAAAAAAAATCAGGAGGTACATCTCAGAAGCTACAGGCCTCAATAATGATGATAAATGTTAAAGTTCATGACAGTAAGAAAAACTCTGAACAAGTATGGCTTCATTGTAAGGATTGCCAGGAAGAAGCTAGTCTTTTGGACAGACTAGGTCTAAGTGGAGAAGTCTGGCCATAACACACAGCACCACATTTGGCAAAAACAAAACACAGCATATCAGCACAAACAGGTGGTTGAAGGTATGATGATTTAAAGGACCTGGGCAGTCAGTTGATCGTGAACACCTCTGTATACTAAAGTATTCTAGAGTCAAATATGAGGCTGTCTGTCCAACAGCTAAAGCTCGGTTGAAACTGGGTCATGCAACTGGGCAATTTTTCCAAGCATGCCAACAAATCAGTAACAGAATGGCTGAAAAATAAAAGAATAAAGGTGCTGCAATGGCCCCATCCAAGTCCAAACAAACAGGGGATTAAAGAGCTGTCCATAATCAAATGTCCGCAGACTTCAAAGACCTGAAGCAACACTGTAAAGTAGAGTGGGCCAAAATTCCTGACTGATAAAGTCATACAGAAAACAATTACTTCAAGTTATTGTTCCTAAAGATGTTTCTACGAGCTACTGAATCTGGTGTCCTTAGTTTTTCCCATGACTGCACAGAAGCCTGTGCAAACTTTCTTTTTCACGTGACTGTACATGGACACACCTCTGCATATATTTATTTACTGATAATTGATAAAAGTGACTTATACCGCCATTAAAGTATAATCTGTTACATTACTTTTATATACTGTACTGAGTAAAGTATCTTGTTTACATTCTCACATGTTGGTTATATAGTCCAGAGGTTGTAAAGTCTCTTGCACATCTACCACTGACTGTAATGACTTTGCCCCATTGCATTGCAAGATGACATTGGTGTAATTTCTGCCAAAGTGGTCTCAGCATCATTCTCCTTCTTAATCTACCTTACTACTAGTCTTGTGGAGTTGTAAATACCTTATAGAGGCTTCTTCAAAATATGAAGTAGAGCTCCTTAGCATCTGACAGCCACGTATTCCCACCCAGTAACAGATTGTTGGGAACTTAAAAAATTGATTACTTGAAACTAACCTTTTTATTAAAAAAAGTAATGGAAATATTTAACTGAGCTATTTTGGTAATATTTTACACCTGTTACTGTAGTTATGAGAAAAGAGAAGTTCTTCCCTCTCTCTCTTATGTGTGGCTTTCCTGTCCTCCAGGCTTATACTGAGCTGATCTTTCAGTTGTGATGAACACAGCCAGTTTAGTTCTATACATTTCCTTTATGCTCCCTCTCTTAGTCTACTTGCATAATGTAAAACCCTTCATGTGAGTATTTCTTGTCTTCCCATTCTTGTTTATAGACACATTCATTATGATGCTTGCAAATGCATCATCTTTCTGTCACATGCAAGCTGGCTCCCTAACTCTTGTTTCTGGCAGGAATGGCAGGAATTCCTGGGAGAGGCGAAAAGGAGAGGAGAGGGCTGCCTGAGAAACCAGGGCCATATGGCGACGGTATGGTGGAGTGCTTGGGTCTGGGGCTGCCCCCTCTACAACCCACACTGCTGCTGGCAGGCTGCACAGCCTTTTTCAGATCCCATCCAGCCCCCTCGGGGTTCTCTCAGGCTGCTCTCTCAGGCTGCTCTCTCCTCTTTCCCAACACTATCACTGCTCCTGCTGGACTGTGCAACAGTGCAGTGGACCCACACAGGACTTTGTCAAAGTGAAAAAAACGCCACCCTTAGGAACAGCTGTTGTTCTCAAACATAAAAGAGGTCCAAGCTACACCGATGCCCATTACTGTGATGAAAATTCTTACCAGTGTCCTGGTTCTTTCACAGGACAATGATTATTTTAAGGGTGGCCTATTATGCTCATTTGTGGCTCTACTAGAGTAGCTCTGCATGATTCATAACTCAAAGCCATCCTTATTTATCTCATACTGGGCCTTGGTACAGTCACCCTCCCTTTGAATCAACTTCTCCTGATTGGCTACCCCTCACAAACAGGAATTTTGATTTTCACGTGTGGGGCTGCTCTGCCTCAGATGACTACATATATTGGGAATATTTATTCTTACTGACATCATACAGAGCCAAGAATAGAAAAATACTGACCAAAACAGCACGTATAAAGTGGTCTGAAGCCTCAGCTTGTGGCTCACACAGGTTACTTGTGAATTGGATGATTTATTACTTAAAACCTTAGTCATGTTTAATATGAACAAGCACCATTATATTTGTATTAGAGAAAATAAGGAAAAGCAGAATAAGTCCACTTTCAGGTCACAAAAGCAGGGCAGGTGGGAAAATCTGGATAATGAAGGTAAATTAAGAAAGCTCTCCCCTGTCTCAGCAATTGCCGTCAAACTTACATTGAGAAGGGCATTTATCTTTCAGCAGTCTCCAATAGTGTTATTGTACTTGTACTGAGCAGGTCCCTTGTGCAAATTCATTTTAATGTATGAATAATAAAAAAGAGCTTTCTGTAAAGCAGGATACAGACAAAACATCCCAGAGGAAATCAAAGCTGAAAAAAATGTTGCATTTAGCTCGGCTACTCTTGTCTGGAGATATAAAAACTCCATTTCATGTCTTGTGAACTGCATACATGCATCCACAAGGTTAGCTGAATTTGAATCCATTTATTCATTAAGCTCTCATCAGCACACTGTTTTTTTTTTGGGTTTTTTTTTTTTTTTACCTCTTTGTTACAAAACCAACGTAAATCAAAAGCAGTGCTCTTGTTTTTGCTCTTGTGCTTGACATCAAATTTACAGCCCATCTTATCCAGAGTGACTTAAAGATGCATTAAGATTTTTACTGCCCCATAGTACAGAATGAGCACGATATATCTGAAGGGGTTTGATGTGGATGTTTATCAGTTGCAGCGACTCAATGATTGCTTCACCAGGTACAGTACTGAGACTTACAGCACCCCCTTTCAGCACCAGATCTATATCATGTCTAGTTAACCTGTATGTAGCATTTGAGATTAGAGCTTTCTAGTTTTCAATCATTTTAATCAGTTCTGCCAGCATCTGCTCTAAATTCTCTCCATAGACTGTATATAAAAGACAGGCATAGCCAGGGTATAATCACACGTTGGTTTGTGAAGTCTCATTATGTTGACTAGAGCTGAACATTTTCATCATTGCCATCTTGATGTTTTGAAACCAGATAAGACAAGCACAGGGTGGATCAGACCTGTCAATCACAAGTTGTTAGCCAATGAGCATATCCTGGATAAGCCTCCTTTCTGGCTCTTAGAACAAATAAAATTTTCAAAGCACACTTAATGCTCTGTTCAGTATGACTCAGAACTACTGACTGAACCCATAAACTCATCAGGAAAGCATTTACTGAGGTGAGGGCCAAGGGCCACTTTTTCATAGATTCCTATAGAGACCAGACTTTTTGCAACCACAGGCATTGCCTTCCCCCCGGTGGCCCTGATAAAGAATGCAGGTTTAACGCACCTCTATGTTGGCTTCATTTGTCAGACCTGAGGCCTGTACTATGAAGAAAGTTCAGTATACCCAGGATATCAGTTATCTGGCTTCACTGAACCTAACACTGGAGATCAGCATAAGCAGTCGCACGAAGGCCATCATCAACTTGACAAGCCGACCCAGGGTTTATCAATCCAGTATCACAGCTCTGTCATTTACACTGAAGAATCTGATAGATTAGGTTGTTTTCTCATTAAATTAATATTTAGATGTGTGTACTACAGTTTTTATACTTTTAGCTGCAGGCATAGTGGTGTTTAACATTCAGAGCAAATAAAGAACAACAAGCTTGAAATGTAGGTTTAGAGTATGTGT
Source organism: Etroplus canarensis (assembly GCA_015106775.1). Classification (NCBI taxonomy): domain Eukaryota; kingdom Metazoa; phylum Chordata; class Actinopteri; order Cichliformes; family Cichlidae; genus Etroplus; species Etroplus canarensis. The sequence goes on from VUQH01077697.1 coordinate 14,394, forward strand.
TTTAGACTACAAATAAAAAAGTAAAAATAGGTATATGTCAGAGCGGGGCGATTTGGACCCAAGGGTAGACAAACACTAGATGACTGGTAAGTGTAAGAATGTGCAGGATTTAGTGGGGCAAAGGCTCTAGCGCCTCTGGTAAGCCAGAGGTGAGGGTTTGGTCCAAGAGGGGGGAGGCAGAACTTGATCCAGTGATCCAGAGGGGTATGAGCTGGGTCCGAGAGCCTGGGATGGTGTAAGAAAGCCATCCTTGGGTTATCCTTGATGTGTGATCTGAGAGTCTGGGAAATGAGAGTGGAACAGGCAGGACTGACAAGTAGTCCAAGTGGGTGGCATGAGGTCCTGAGTGAACAACAGAAAGAGGTGTTGGGAAATCCACAGAAGCATGAGACAAGACATGGCTTACTGCACTAATAGAAGCTACATTCCAGCAACATCTGGAGGGAACTGCAGAGCTTAAGAAGGATGGTGATGGAGATAGGAAGCAGGTGTGCAGCCTTGACTCTGCCCAACCAGAATCTACACCTGAAGACGAAAACACACTTGTTAATTGGCCCAGCCCACACCCGAGAGAAGGAGGAGGAGAGAGGGAGAGGCAGGTCGTGACCCAGAGGGCAGGGGACATGACAGTGTCCTCTTTTAGGGTCATATATTCAGGTATATAGAACAATAAAATTGTTGTCAAATTGTTTGCAGCCAACAGAAATAAAATCAGTAAAGTTGCATCTAATAATTTATTACTGATGCTTAATGACTTTTGACTATTAAGAGGACTTTAGACCCTCCTACTATTCACACACAGAGGTCTGATGGATCTTACAGAACTGGTAACACTATTTTTCGGATAACTGACTGGTCAGTAGGCAGTGATTTTATACTTGTTGATCTCTAATCTTGAACATAACCTGGTGCAGAGCAGGCTAGGTCACCAGAAGTTACCCCACTGATGTGGAGTGAACTGCCTTTGTAATAATGAAAACCCAGAGTTAACCCTGAAGTTACCTGGATAAGCACAAATCCCGCTCCAAAGTGGAATTATCTGGAAGATACGTCCATCTTTTATACTATGCATGTGTCATGGTCCCCGAAGATGACAAGATGTCTCTCTTTTTGGTTGCAGCTTTTCATCTTGTTCCATAAAAATCCACTTAGTGCAAAATCGTGATACTATGGTTTGTGCATTTTACCTGTTATTGTCCATGTCTCAGCACTATACATCAGAGATGACCATACGTAACACTGAAGAATATGCTTCCTTGTTGCTAGTGATATTCTTCTTGAAGTTAGAACTTTATTCATCTTTGATGATATTTAGAATCCTAATATTTAGAGGGTACATTTTTCACCTTCTGCGCCATCTTAGTTTAGCATGCATGGTGAAGCAGTAGTTAGCACTGTCCCCTCACAGCAAAGGGGTCCTGAGTTTGAATCCATTGGCTGGCTGAGGGGCCTCCCTGTGTAGATTTTACTTGTGTGGACTCTCTCTGGCTTCCTCCCGTGGTCCAAAGACATGCATGATAGACTAAGGCGAGCATGAATGGTAGTCTGTTTCTCTGTGTTAGCCTGGTGATAGGCTGGCAACCTGAGTAGAGGTTTCTGGCACAACTTCACATGCTTCCAAGGTGCAAAGAGAAGAGCAAAATTTGAAGTCGATGAAGCTTTAGTAATACTTCAAGCAGAAAGAACAACAACTTTATTATTTGACCTACACATTTCAACCTGTGACCTTTGTAGATGACCCTGAGGAAGACCACAGGCCAACGTGGTCCAGTCAAATAATAAAGTTGCTTTTCATGTTACAAATGTTGTTGGAGCTTCACAGAATGGCAACATGTCTAGAGTGTACCCCGCTTGTCGCCCCCTGATGGCTGGATGGGATTCAGCCTCCCCATGACCCTGAACTGGATGAGTGTAAGAAAATGGATGTTCAACTGAGGCCCATGTCTGCAGGTATTTGGTTACAAACATTATCAGATGGATAATTTTAAAATTTTGAGACACTGGTGCTAAACGGAACATCAGATTTCATGGTTGTTGTGATATTTGACTCAAAACAACAAAACTCAATCTCAACGGTCACCAAAGTCACGGCAATTCATACTCTGTATACATCTGTAAACCAGATTTGGCTGTCTATCTCACAGTTTTTGAAATATTTCAGCTTTGACCAAAGTGGCAGACCAATCATAACTGGCAAGGTCTATAGGGAAGGGCGGTGATGGAATAAGGAGTTTATGGAAGAGAAGGAGTTTTTGGAGAGAGTGCAAGAGATGAAGGGAGAGAAAGATGCTTGTAAGACCTGAGACCATCAGTTCAGCTACCTCCCAAAATAGTGAGGATGAAATGAAGCGACTGCTTCAGCACATGCTCTCACCTGTGCTCTCTCCCCACAGACCACTGCTGGAAAATAGGAATCTGCCAGAGATGAGACACAGTAGCAAACTTGCTGACAAGAGCAGCCTTAGCAAACACTGTCACTGAAACATACTAGTGGTGAGGGTGCTCGATGGACATTAATTGTAATATATGATCCAATAATACTGAAACTAATTACTTTGGCATCAACTTGAAATACCTGACCTCCTCTCTTCTCTCTGAGCCTGAACCTATCTCTGCACACAGCAGCCTTCCTGTCTCCCGCCCCAGCTATGATGACACCCACCTCCTCATCCATCATCCCTGGAACCCCCACCCACCCACCAATTCCAGCCCACATTAATTTTTCAGTCACACCAGCAAGCAAGACTTATTTAATTATTGATGGGGAGAGTAAGGTGTGAGGAAAAAAACTGAAATATATTAGTAAGATTCATGAGTAAAAGTCGCGTGAAGTAGCACACCTTAAATATGAAATATTACACAGTTTCGTATTTTTGTCTCATTCAAGCATTGGCCTGAAAGCTTCCACAACTCAAGAACCACTCAGAGCTGAAACCTTGGTCTCTGCCTGCCTCTCAACATTGCTTTGCTCTGTCGCTCCTTCCTATTTATCTGCCTATCACCTAATCCATCACCCCATACTCTCTTAAACCCACTCTCACTTGCGACCCCCCCTTATATTGTGCGCCAGCCTGAATTATTGGGATGGTGAGAAAGGTGGAGGGACATTGAGGTAATAAAAAAAGAGGGGCCAGTGAGTTATGGATGAGAGTTCACTGGATTATAGAGACTGAATGGGGGAGCCGGATGGAGGGAGAATAGGGGTAAAAAGGGGCAGATTGAAATAGTAGAGGTGCTACAGCACTGTAGTCCAATAACACAAGCTTCTGTTTGAGTGATACAACTCACTTCATCCTTTAACCATGTGTCCTTGCAGGAGTAATTTGCTTGCATAATGTTGCTCAGCTTTCTCTGTGTTAAACCATTTACAGCATCAACTTTGCCACTATCTGCTATCTCTTACTGCCTGTCCCTTTGATTTCTACTTCTTATAAAGTGCCTGCATATTAACAATTAACCATTTCATGGCAACAGAACAGGCTGTATTATGTCAAAAGTGACTGCGAGAGGCTATTTAGAGGATTTTTATGCCATGTTAATAATGCATTTCAGCCTCATTGTTCAGTAAATGTAAGGCAGAATCACTGAAGATTGAACCAGAGCAGCTGAAGTCTTTAATTTATTCTAATGGAGGGTATATGCATTGTATTTGACACATGCCAATTACACAGACTCACATACACAAACTGCTCACTGTGAACTTGAGATTAAATTTGGCTGCGGCTTGTGATTGCTTGTATTGAGCTCCTTGTGGAAGAACACCAGGTGCTGATTTCGCACAACAGCTGGGCAGCACACACCAGCATTCAAGGCCCATGCAGTGGAGTAAGATTGCGTGGCAAGAGCTGTATAGGATTGTAGCTTAATGAATGACAGCATATTTCATGATGCTGCATTTGGAGAACGAAAGCGTAAATACTGAAAATTGGCAGCAGTCAATGTGGCTGCTGGCACTGTTTTTTTATGACCTCTAAATGTCCATTTTTGCAATTGGCAGACATCCATCATATCACATGGCAACAAAGCAGTGAATTTTTAATTTACTCATGAATGTCAGGTTGATTTGGAGGGAAGTTCTCAAATTTACAATTAGATCACAATACAGGCAATATAAAGGAATAATATAACATTTTCTTTCTGTCTGTTCTATTGCGTCCATATACCAAATAAGAAACTATAGCCAGAAGGATTAACTTAGCATAGCACAGAGAAAGAAACCAGGAAACATCTAGCCAGGTTCAGTTTGTTTAATCTGATGAAAAGTTTAAACAATTACATTACAGTTACATGAGCCGATCTATTCCTTGGCTTAGATTGTTTAGCAGACATCTAGTGGATCCTCAAGGAGTGGTGCCAGCCTTGTCAATGTGTTGCTATCCATTGGTTGGCGAAGCGCCATTCTGAAGTCCTTTAACAGTCGCCATCTTGGAGGATTAAGGAAGTAGTCCTTCAACTGAGAAGGTTAGACTTAATATTATAATGACCAACTATCCAAGAAATAGGGTCCAGTGGTCCAGTTAGTGTACTTCAAATGTTCTCACGTTGTGAACATGCAGTTAGGTCCACAAGTTTTGGTACAATGACATTTTTTTGTAATTTTGCTTGTGTACACCACTCCAGTAGATTTTAAATCAAACAGTCCAAATGTGATTAAAGTGCAGACTTTCCGCTTTAATTCAAGGGGCTTGACTAATGAATATCATCAACTGTTGAGGATTTCCAGCCATTTTTACGCAAAGTCTCCCATTTTCAGATGCTGAGAAGTAATGAGACAACTGACTGATAAGCAGTTTCATAGTAAGGTGAGGCTTGTTCCATTTTTATTCCATGAAAAACAAAGCAGATAAAAGCTCTGGAATTGATTCCAAGTGATGAACTTGCATTTGGTAGCTTTTCACTGAAAATCTCAATATGAGGTCAAAAGAGATTTCTGTGGAAGTGAAGGTGGCCATCATTAGGCTGAAAGGTCAAAATAAATCTATCAGAGATAGGAAAAACTTTATGAATGACCAAAAATACAGTTTGGAACATTCTTATCAAGAAGGAATCCAGTGTGGCGACCCTTTGAGGGAAAATACAAGGGAACAGCTGAAGGTACATACTTACAAAGAAGGAATCCACTGGCCAACTCAGCAGCTAAAGTAGATGATGGCAGAATTCTTTCCTTGGTTAAGAAAAACTCTATCATAACATCTTGCCAAGTCAAGAACACTCTTAAGGGAGTAGGTGTATCATCGTCCAAAGCCTACACTCAAGATACAGCTTCATGACTGTAAATACGGAGGGTTTACAAGAAGGTGCAAACCACTGGTTACACTCAAAAACAGGAAAGATAGATTGGATTAGATTTGCCAGAAAACATCTAAAAGAACCTGTCCAGCTCTAGAAAAGAAATTCTTTGGACAGATAAAATCAAATTGAACGTGGACAAGAATGATTTGAAAAGAAAAATATGACAAAGAAAAGTAACAAGTCACAATTGATAATCTAACTACTGATAGAAGTAGCAGAATGAATTCTGAAGTGTACAGGGCCGTACTCTGCTTTGACTCAGCCAAATGCTGCAAAACAGATTGGGTGGCGCTTCACTGTGCAAATGAATAATAACTCAAAATATAATGCAAAAGCAAGCCAAGAGTTTCTGAAAGGAAAGAAATGGGATATTCTTCAATGGCCAAGTCAGTCACCTGATCTCAACCCAGCAGATCAACTTTTCCATTACTGAAGACAAAAAAGAGACCCAGAGAAACCCACAAACAAGCAGCAACTGAAGGTGGCTGCAGGAAAGGCCTGGCAGAGCATCTCAAGGGAGGAAACAGCATTTGATGATGTCCATGGGTTCTAGACTTCAGGCAGTCATTGATTGCAAAGGAATTTCTTTCAAGTATTAAGAAATGTTTTTATATTTAAATGATGTTAGTTTGTTCCATTACTTTTACTCTCTGAAAATGGAGGACTATGAATAAAAATAGCTACAAGTCCTAAACAGCTGATGACATTCTTTACTCAAACACCTTAAATTAAAACTGAAGCCAGCATTTCAATCAAATTTGATTTTTTTGATTTAGAAATCCACTAGGTGGAGTACAGAGGCAAAATTACAAAAAAATCTCATTGTCCCAAAACATATGGACTGTGTCACTGTATCTGACTGCATCGCCAACATATAATCAGTTTGTATTGCTTCAGCCTAGTTAATCACCTTACTGCATGACAGCAGTGACTTTGTTGAACTGCATGCTAAAGTTTTCAAATTACCACTAACTCCTGATGTGAAATATTTACTTCAGGATGCATGATATGGTTTAACACAAATTGTTAAAGTTCTCTTGCACCAGATAACTTACAGTTAACAAAGCCTGTGTACAGACATAATGACAGGTGTGCCAACATGATGAAGGTGAATAATGAAGATGAAGAGGATACTGAATAGCTCATGATTCAGGATTTTATATTGCAGCTTGAGGGAGAAGCAGACCTGTGAGAAGAGAGAGAAAGATGAAGAGCAGAGAGATGCCTGGAGATAAAGAGAGGGACAGATGGAGTGATAGAACATCAACAAGTGAGAGATCGCCGTGATGGTGCAAAGACAGAAGGTGAAAAGGAAGTGCTGTGGAGAAAGGGTTAAAGAAAAAGGGGAGAAAGATGGTTGCCTTGGCAACAGCAACCAGCGTTTTCTCTCTTTATCAATCCCTTACACACATATGCACAGACAAGATACAAACATATGCTTACATATGCACATGTACACACGTCCTCCCTCTCCTGTCCTTATATCCTCTGTAGCTTATAGTTTTCAGGCATACAGTATAATATGTTCCTGTATTTCTGCATGTCTGTTTGTCTGATGATGTGGAAGCATTTGCAGTCACAGGATGCTCCTGTAATTCGATAGCATTGTAGAACAACAGAACAACCCTAGTATTGCATCATATAGCATCACATCATATTGTGTCATATCATATCGCACCACATCGCATTGCATTGCATTGTATAGGAAGATATGGTATTCTATCACACTACGTCATATCATATTGTACTGTACCATATTACAGTTTCTTGCATTGCATCACATTGCATCATATCATATCATATCATATCATAGCATGTCTGAACACATCATATTGTATTACATCCCATAGCATATCATATAGTATTGTATCATATTGCATCATATTCAGTTCAATTCAATTCAGTTCAAATTTATTTATATAGCACTAATTCACAACAAAAGTCGCCTCGAGGCACTTCACATTGTAGGGTAAAGATACTACAGTGTCAAAGAGGAAACTCCAACGATCAGATGATCCCCTATGAACAAGCACTTGGCGACTGTGGGAAGGAAAAACTCCATTTTAACAGAAAGAAACCTCCGGCAGAACCAAGCTCAGGGAGGGGCAGCCATCTGCCTCGACCGGTTGGGGGTGAGGGGACAGAGAAGACAGAAAGGAGAGCAGAGAGAGATACAGGCTATGGGAGAGAGAAGACAACATTTAATGACATGCAGCAATAACAAATAAATGCATGCATCATATCATACCGTATCAGATCACAATGCATTGTATCATACTGTATTGGTATGACTGTCTGTTTGTGGTGTCAAAAAGGAATGTATATATAGATAGATAGATAGATAGATAGATAGATAGATAGATAGATAGATAGATAGATAGATTGTCTGCATCAAAATGGAAGTTCACCCTGGGGTTATTAAAGTATTCTGATTCTGATTCTATTGGATCATATCATATCACATCGTATTGCATGTCATAAAGTATCAGATCATATTGTATTATATTGCATTGTACCATATTGTATTGTATCTCATTGCTTCATATTGTGTCACATTACACTGTATTATACTACACTGCATAGCACCACATTGTATTGTGTCATATCACAGTATCGTATCTTGTACCATGTTGCAGTGTATTAGTGGTTTACACATTTGCCTTACAAGCAAAAAGTCCTTGGTTCGATTCCAGGTGGGGACACAAGCACCTCATCATGGAGGGTACCATCAGGAAGGGCATCCAGCGTAAAACCTCTGCCAAATTACCAATGAAAATTAATCCGCTGTGGCGACCCCTTGGGGAGAATATAACGGCGCAGCTGAAGGTACATTTCACTGTAGCGTATTAAATTGCATTGCTATTGCAGCAGTAATCATATTATCATTATTTTATAAAAAAAAAAAAAATCCCCTCTCGCCCCCGTT
>VUQH01077698.1:0-17785 GCA_015106775.1 Etroplus canarensis
CGTCGGCAAGACTAAAGAGATGGTTGTTGACTTCAGGAGAGCACAGAGTGACCATTTCCCGTTGTCCATCGAGGAATCCTCTGTGGAGATCGTCCAGAGCACCAAATTCCTTGGTATTCATCTGGCAAAGAACCTCACCTGGTCACTCAACACCAGCACCATCACCAGGAAAGTCCAGCAGCGCTTCTACTTCCTGAGGAGGCTGAGGAAAGCCCATCTCCCTCCCCACATCCTGACTTTGTTTTACATCCTGAGCGGCTGCATCACTGCCTGGTTTGGGAACTGCACCGTTTCGGATCGCATGACCCTTCAGCGAATAGGGAGGACAGCTGAAAAGATCATCGAAATCTCTCTTCCCTCTGTCACGGACAGTTACACCACACGCTGCATCTGCAAAGCAAACAGCATTGTGGATGACCCCACACACCCCTTACACACACTCTTTACCCTCCTGCCATCCGGGAAGAGGTACCGGAGCATTCGGGCCCTCACAACCAGACTGTGCAACAGTTTCTTCCCTCAAGCCATCAGGCTCCTCAACCACTCAGGACTGAACTACAAAAAAGTCCCCCTCACACTCACCCACACACACAAACCCAGATCTGCATAACACTATAAACCCTGTTCCACTCACTCACAAACACACAGACACACACACACACACACACAATCTGCACTACCTCAACCGTTGCTACTGCACATCACCTCTTCTTCTTCTTTCGGTGCTAGTGTCTTGTTCTTGGTTTGTCTTTTCATTGTGCCTTTCTTGTGTACTGTTTTGCACAATTTTGTTTTTTGTACTATGTTCTTTGCATTGTTTGCAACTATTGTACTATGTTGCACACGTTGCACTTTATTTATTTTAAAATTTTTAATTTTTAATTATAACTGTGAAAAAAAAACCCTCCTGTCATATGTCTATATGTTTATATGTTGCACCAAGTCCTGGAGAAACGCCATCTCATTTCACTATGTTCTGTGTCAGCTATATGTGGTTGAAATGACAATAAAAAGCTCTTGAATCTTGAATCTTGAATAACACTATATATGTTTTTTATTACATCAGATAAAAGCAGCCACAAAATTAACTGCATTAACTGTGCCTTTAAGGCAGAGGCTGCTTAGTGGCTACATCATGTGCTCACCTTCCCTGGAAGGCCGCTGTCCCCCTGTTCCCCCTTCAAGCCAGGCTGACCTGAAGGTCCCGCAATGCCCTGAGGAACAAATTACACAATGTTAACACTAAGAAAGGCTTTGAAGTACTGCCACAGGTAAACATATGATAACATAAACTTGTACCTGCTTTCCCGGTAATCCAGGTAGTCCTTCTTTGCCAGGCACCCCATCTCTTCCAGGAACCCCAGGTTTGCCTGCTTCGCCCTGAGAAGCAGCAAAAGCTTCAGTACAAGTGACGTGTATCTATTATACATGTTTACGTGTGTGTACCAAATAGGTTTCAAATCATTAAAAATCAGCACACCTATCTAAGGTAAACTCACTATCTTTACATAAATTCATTGATATCATCAATAAGTTATGGTCTGCATGAAAAGACAATAAAAATGCATACAATGCAAAAAAGAGAGCTTTTTCCCCATTTTCCCCTCACATTTTTTTAACATCTGTTTTGTTCGATTTTTTTGTCAAATACTGCATCAGCACTTATTTTCAGCTTATAAGAGCTCATTAAGAGGTCTTCCCTTGTTCTAATATATGTAGTCTATAACAGCAAGGTAATATTACATAAATAGTTAACATCCATGTGGTTCAGAAAGAAAACAAGAAAATAATGGTAGAATTGTTGGATGACGTGTTTACCCTTGTAGAAAGGAAGTAAGTATAGTCTACCAAAGTAAGTATGTCTAACAAAAATAGTGTAGCTGAAGCTGCCATTTAACGGCAAAAGCTCGGTACAGATGTTTCGGCATTTTTAGCTAATTACCTTTCTATTTTCATTTACAACAGAAATGCCTTATGGCCAAAAGTTGTTTTTTTATTTCAATTTTACGTTTCTTCACTATGCTACACATTGGAGCAGTTGTCCGATTAAGACTGCATACTCACCACCTGCCCTGGCAGTCCTGGAGGACCCTGTGGACCCTGCAGTGAGAGAAAAATACAGCGGTATGAAGGAATACATTTTGATACACATTATGAGATTTTCAACGAATTTATCGAGAAAACATGGCAGCATATTTTTCCCTGGTGAGAGGTTTTGATTTATGGGAAAACCTACTACAGCTCCTGGGGGACCTGGAGGTCCCGGCAGACCTGTGCTCCCCTGTGCACCGGGAGGACCCTGCAGAGATGAGAAATACACTCACAGACTGCTTATCTGTTGTATATCACCACTGCATGAACTGTTATATGCTTATATCCTACAGAAATTGAATGTATTTTATACAAGATACATAATGTGTTATACCTGGACACCAATGCCCGCTTCTCCTTGATTACCCTGAGAATGTGAACAAATGTTTTCTGACTTCAATAACCAAGCAACAAAAGAATTTCTACATTAAATAACTTAATGCACACTGAAAGTGAATTCACCTTTACACCTGGTGGACCTGGTAGCCCACTGGGACCCATGGGACCCTGTTAAAGATATTTCATCATTACTGTTAACTGTTAATAAGAGTCTGTGAATCTGTACGCATACGTTGTCATGTGTGTCACACTTACAGTTGGCCCCCTAATACCTGGATCTCCTGGGTTTCCCTGTAAACAAAGTCATTAACAAAGTCATATTATGTCAAAATAAAAGCTAAAACTGCACACAAGCCACATTCTAAAGGAACATTTCTACATTTTGAAATGCTTGGTGGCTTTATTGCTGAGAGTTTGGTGTGAATAACATTTGTGTATTCCGGCTAGTTTACACTAGTTTACATTAATGGCAATGTCACTGTGATAAACAGAAGTGTCAAACTCATTTTACATCATTGGCCACACTGGACCTGAAAAACTATTGCCTAATAACTTATACAAACAAACAGACACAAAAAACCCCTCCAAATTGTTCCCCTTTCTTTTGGTGTAATGAAATTTGATTACTTATTTAATCCTGGGCTATCTTAAATTATCTGTTTTTCTGCATTACAAAGAAATGCTTCTATAGTAAATCAAAGACATTTGTCAGCACGACTTTTTTTTGCTTAAACTATAATATGCAAAAGCTTTATTTAATTTTAAGAATTCTGTAGGCAGTTTTGTAGACAATTAAAAGTCCTAATTTAAAGTGCAACACGCAGAGCTTAAAAATGAAGCCAAAGCTTAATGGCAACTTGAGGAGGGTTTCAAAATGGAGTGCATTCACAATTAATTTGTGTATTAACACTAATTAGAAGGTATCTACATGTACATTGTACATGTATGCTGCAGCTTTCCATCTTCAGGGTCAAATTGGGTCACCTTTGTCTCCTAAAAAACAAAACAAAAAACTACAGTCTAATTTTACCCTTTATAGCAACCGTATGTGGTACTTTTTTAGATAAAACTTCTTAAAATTGTATTAAGGCTTAAAATAAAACACATTTAGGGGTATGGCCACTGTTGAGAGACAGGTGGATGCCAACTCAAACAGCAGCTGGCACTCTGCAAAGTTTTTCTCCAGCTAATATGAGTCACTGAAGTGGAACACTGAACTGTGTTTGTGGTGTTGATGCTTTTTTTTCAGTGAATGAAATTCTAGTGTTTTTCTATGTATTTATATGTAAATGCTAGCTTTTCTATAGTTGTATCTTGTTAACTAAGTGAGCTGACTTCCACTTCTCTCTCCAAAACATCAAGATAATTCAAACCAGCATGTCACCTCACACTGGCTACATCAGTTTTTTTTATACACAATCAACTCCCAGCAAGAAAGAACATAACTTTCTTTTCCAAAATGTAGAGCTATTCTTTGAGCAACATATTTATCCATAAATATGTTTAAGAAAATTGAGCAATTAAAAAGCCCTATATTTTTTATGCACCCAATAATGAACAACATGGAATTATAAATAGCACGCACAGATAGTACATGAATGATGGACAATAGGTAGGACAATACAAACAGAGGATCAACAGTGTTGACAAAGAGACACTTGCATGGTAAGCTCTGAAAAGTCAGTGCTGTGCAAGGGATAAGCAAACAACAGACATCAGGCACAGCTGCATACACGATAAGCAGATTCAGGCGCATTGACAACGTGCTTTCTGGAGTGCACCCAGTTTAGTATTCTCCCCACTACTGTACATGAAAGCTGTAGCTGAGGATGTCAGCCAACTTGCTTTCATCTTCTCCAACAAATTTGTGGTGTTTTATATATTTAAAATTTGACTCTAAAATTCAGCACTTGAGTTTGACACAGATCCTTTGGGGACATTTCATGAGGAACCAATCAAGGTGTGACTCTTACCCCAGACCTCAGCTCCCAGAAGCATGTTCCAATGAAAATGAATTAAGATTAAAGTGATGACATTTTCCTGGGAGGTAGATGACAGTGTGTGCATCCTGATGATAGGTTGTTCTCCTGGTGTTAAATCCAGCTCCATTTTTCAAGCTACTTGCTGTTTAAGCCATAGCCCAGTGGCATCTCATCAGTTTTGGTTGAATCCTAATTGTATCTGATGCTACATGGACAGATTCTCCCAACACTCCACACCTCCCTCCCCATAGCTCAAGCATGCCAGCCAGCAGCAGAGAACCTACCGGTCTGCCTAGAACTCCTGGGAACCCAGGTAAGCCCTGGAGAGGATGACAGACAAAGAAAAGTAGATGACAGGTGGGGGTGAGGGGACAGGGGGATGGAGGACAGGTGGGTGGAGAACAGTGTTGGAATAGGGGAAATGAACAACACACAAAAGGAAATGGACATAGATAAGACAAACATAAGCAGAGAGAGAGAGTTAGGAGTTAGTTGCACAGCTGCAAAAGGTTATTGCCTAAGGATCTATGAAGCCTCGGCCCAAGGAGGGAAAGAGCTCCATTGGCTTTGAACTTGCAGGCAACCCAGTGCTTCAACTCTGCAATCAAGCCTAAAAACAGACTGGGTTACTGGTTACTCACTGGTTGGCCTCGAGGACCAGCAGGCCCTGTTGAACCCTGCTCAGACATGCAGGGAAGGAAAGCAAAAAGTGTGAATACTTTTCTTCTTCTCTCCTTACTTTTACCTACGCCAACACAGGGAACCACGACTTACAGAATTTCCCGAAAGTGCATTTGGGCTTTTAGTGATCACTGTGAATTGACTGATAAGAGAAAAGATTAAACTTCAATATGTCCTTTTTAGAGATCTGATCCTTGCTTGTTGCAAACTATCAAAACAGGAAAAAGGGGCAGTATGTCTGTGGATTATTATTATTATTATTATTAAAGATACATGGATTCTTTCATAAGAAAAAACACACTTACCAAGTCTGCTGAAATACATTTTCACAATACATATTTACAAAATACTATATAATTTTCTTCAAGAAAACTTGTCATTTGAAAGTACAGTGTATACCAAGTTACGGATCAGAAATATAACTTCTAGGACCGATATCACATTGAGCAGTCCTCTTACCGGTTTTCCATCCTGACCAGGTTTTCCCGGTTCTCCTAGTGTTCCCTGCAATTTAAAACCACATATTTGTATGCTAAGAAATCTCATAGTAATAATTATCATGCTAATTTTATCTTAAGTAGAATAAAACTTCTAAGGGACACTTGTACACGTTGGGAAACATGCTTCCTCTAGTTTTTGATGAGATTTAAATGAGACAATCAGTAAATATGACCATAACAGGTCATTTTACACTTTGGTTTTATATATTAAACAAACAAGATACAATGTGTGAATTAGTGAGCTTGTGAGGAATTGGAGGATACATTTTATAAGCTTTAGGCAGAGCTAAACTAACTATTCCGCCCAGGCTTTACACCAAGCTGAATCAACCAGCAGCTGGCAACAGTATAATATTTAGTGGACAGATGTGAGAGTCAATAAATGTTTTCACCTCACTGATGGGAAAGAATCCTAATAAAATGTTTCCAAAAAATGTCAATGTCCCTTAAAAGCAATAGCCCGTAGTTACAGTATTCTAATCCGGCTACATCTATGAGGCTGCTCACCTGTGAGCCATCACGTCCTTTTTCTCCAGGCTCTCCTCTGTTACCTTTATCACCTCGAGGTCCCACAAAACCCTGTAAGATATATTTCCCATTTAAATTAAGATACACATGTTGTGACATGACATAAAATGTGTGTTTGAATAACGTGTAAATTTTACCTGGTCTCCTTTGGGTCCTGGTGGTCCCATAGAGCCAGGTTCTCCCTTTGGTCCAGCAAATCCTGGAGGACCTCTAGCCCCCGGGGCACCGACCAGTACTGAGTCAGCAGATGCTCCCTACAATGGAAAGAGACATAATTTTCTTTAAACACTATTCTTATCCTATGCTTATTAAATATTGTATCACAACAAGAACTAAAAGGCGTTCACCTTTTGACCTGGAGGTCCAGCTGGTCCTGTTAATCCAACCCGGCCCTTATAAACAGAAGAAACTGTCAGCTGACCATAAAAAAGCTTTACTAAAACATGACATCAAACTACATCACTCTCACTTACAGGATCTCCTTTTTCACCTTTCTCTCCTCTTTCACCCTGAAAAAACATATACATGATATTATCATTGTAATGTTAAGTTCATGAAAGAATACTCATTTGTTTACCCATCTCCCCTCTTCACCTTATCTCCTGGTCTTCCTGCCTCTCCTAGTTCCCCTGCTCTTCCAGGAACACCTGGTATTCCTGGCTTGCCAGGCTCTCCAGCAGGGCCTGGTGGTCCCTCTGGCCCTCGTTCGCCAATGGCTCTTCCTGGAGGCCCAGTGGGTCCCACAGGTCCTCGATCCCCTTGTTCTCCTTTAGCTCCCCTCTCTCCAGGAAAACCACGAACACCCTTGTGTAAAACAGGAAACAAAGACCTTTTTCTAACAATGTAATTAAATTAATATACACTGAAAATGAAAATCAAAATGATGTAATCCATTCTATCTGGCTGGAAGTCTTCAGCATTTTTTTCTTTTTCACCTTAAACCTCTAAGATGCTTAGTCACACTTACATCTGCTCCAGATGGTCCTCTTACTCCAGGTTCACCCCTGTCTCCCTTTTCACCTTTCTCTGTCTTTGGCACGGTAGGTGCCAAGGGTACATCCTTTCTTTCCACAACCACCTTCAGATCAGACACCTGCATGGAGCAGAAATCAAAAATGGAAGAGCCTCCTAACTTACAGCAGCAGATACCCATCTGCAGAAGGCTTCAAACCCCAGATAAAAACAGTCATTTGGGATTTATCTCAGCAGCTCAAAAACAGCTCACAAACAGGATCACTTTAACCTGCTTGAAATAAAATTCTAAAGTATTTAAACAGATGTATGTGAATGATAAATGAGGGATTCAAACCTACATTTGACCGCCAAAAACACTTTGTATAAATTTTTTGGAAACATTCCATTAGCAACACCATTATGTTGAAATATTTATCTATATAGCTGTAACAGATGCGAGAGCAAGAGCTGAGATTAAGACTATTTAGGTAAGAGCATTTCTTTTTCATGCCATTCATCCATCGATATTTGAAGTCAAAAGAATCGTGTTAAAGTCTACTTATTCATCTGTGGATTCCACCTACCTGAATACCAAGGCTTGCCAGAGCTTTCTGTACATCCTGG
Organism: Etroplus canarensis; assembly: GCA_015106775.1. Classification (NCBI taxonomy): domain Eukaryota; kingdom Metazoa; phylum Chordata; class Actinopteri; order Cichliformes; family Cichlidae; genus Etroplus; species Etroplus canarensis. The sequence goes on from VUQH01077698.1 coordinate 7,700, forward strand.
CAGGAGAAAAATAGTAACATCATTAAAAAGAGATGCAGAAATTGAAAATATTGACTACTTAGGATTACCTGACAGATAATGTTCTGATGTCTTACCACAGCTGTCCCAGGTTTGCCAGGTGCTCCATCCTCTCCTGGGTCTCCCTAAAAATAATTAAGATTTCAATGAGTTAAAAAATGCAGAAAAAGTGAAACAATGTCACACCTTCACTAAGACATAGATCAAAGTTTAACTTACAGGTTCACCTTTCAGTCCCCTCTCTCCCTGTAACAAAGAAAGAGGTCAACAAATGCCATCTACTGATAGTAAGTACAGTTGCGGTGGGAATCACAGAGTAATTCACAATATGATACTATCACAATAAGATGCCCACAATAACGATGGTATCAGGATAAAGTGATTCTGTGATACTCAATACATTGCAAGGTAATCATCTATTATCACTATAGTGATATCTGTGTAAGTGAAGAAGAACAATAACCTAGGAAAAGGAAAAAGAAACAGGAGTTATTTATTTAATCACGTAACTCTGGTGTCAGAGAGTGTGTGTGTATGTGTGTGTGTGTTCATCATTATGTAACTTTAATAACGTCAATTCAAATTGTTTCAGTTTATTTCATGTAATATGACGCTGCTATTTTTACCACCTCTAACTGCAAGCAAACTGAAACCAGTAAAAGAAGCTATCACTTACTCTGGCTCCTACAGCTCCGGGGATTCCAGGTACACCCTGTAGGACAGAACAGGGACAACGATACAAAAATCAAGACACCCTGGGAGGGACGCAGTGTACACAGGAACATGTGTAGACACACTGCCATTTGTGGATATGGATCATGCATATTATTGGGGATAACATGACCACACATCCTACATACATAGAATATATAGTAAAAATTGCTTGAGCTGTCACTTATTTCCTTTCAAAATGTCTTTTCTTTTTAATAGGGGGAAAGAATTACATTTTCATGAAAACACACTGAATTTCATTTCAGTAAAAACAGTGAAAACACAATAATACAAACTCACAGGTGTTCCAGGAGGCCCCTGAGGACCTGGGATTGGTGCCGGTTCAACTCCTTTCACATACACAACCTGAGAAACAAGAACAGTCTGTTTCAGTAAAAATGCTAAATTAACCTTGTTAATTTTCAGATGTCTACTTCACTCATACTTGTCCAGGAGGGCCAATGCTGCCAGGTACTCCAGTTGGTCCTGCGGGACCAGGGGGGCCTACAACCCCCGAAGGACCACGGTCTCCTTTCTGCCCATCACGGCCCTGAAAAACATGCGGTTTACAGCTGAAATTCACTCTACAGTTTCTTCCTTATGCACCATAGTAAAGGCTGAACTATAAAATCAAAGCAGGTGGCCGCTGCCACCCCTCCACTGATGTTCTAGAGATAATTAATATGAATTTGCACATGAAACCAGCACTCTGACATTTGGCACCCCTCTGGATTCCTCTCAGAAGTGGCTCCCCTTAAAGACTAAGCTAGATCATTAGAAGTAAATTTATATAGCTGCTTCTGAGGAGCCCATTTATTCAGCAGTGAGTGAGAAGCTGAAGTCAATTTCAGAGAAAACTATAGCTGACAAATATACAGCTGAAGGGGGGAAGTGCTCAGGATAAAAAAAGAGGAAAGCTGTTATGCAATTAAGTCAAAACAGGAATGAGGGGTGATGCAGGGCAGGTCAAAATATGATACAAAGCAAAAACAGACTAAAAGCAAATACATATTTGAAAAGTAATGATATGAAAAAGGTTTAGCAAAACTGACATCTCTTCCAGCTGCTCCAGCTTCTCCTTTGTCACCCTGTAGATCAGAAACAGACACAATAAGCACAATATTCAGAAATAATCCCCCAAACTAAATGGTTTCTTGATTTAGTCCACTTTTTATGTGCTTTAGTCTAAAGATGCTACACTTCAAGAAGTAATTTTGCATGACAATGATTATTAAAGGCTATCATAGAATATTAACTGATGATTCACATGACTTGGTTGGTAAAAATCTTGCTACAGGTCAAGTAAAATTGCTTTTATTGAGTGGAACTGTGATGAACTCCTTGGCTAAATCATACAAAATGAAAGTAGGCACGAACCTTTCTACCATCTTCACCTGGCACTCCATCTTCACCCTGTGAGTTAAAACAAACACATTACAAACTCTACAGGAACAAAGAGTCCAGTCTGCCATGGCAACACTCAGTGCCTCTGCTTTAGAAAGCCAAATAAATATCTGTACTGCTTTTGATCACTAAACATTATTTACAGAATAAAGGTGCAAAGAGGCCATTGACAAACAGAGCAGTATGTGAATATTATATTCAGGATGTCAGAGTTACCATTTTGCCAGGTGGCCCAGGTTTGCCATTTTCACCAGCTTTACCCTGAAAAATAAACGTGTTTATAAGAAATTCTATCAAATATGACTGAAAAGAGAGTTGATTAGAGACACACTAATACAAAATTAAAAATTGTATGAGGGTGAATACGCACAGGTGTCCCAGGATTGCCTGCAGGCCCAACAGGCCCTGGGGGACCCTGTGGACCTCTTAGTCCTGGTAATCCCTAGCAGAAAGGAACAACACACAGCAAAATGTATGGCTTAACAGCAGTTCAAGACTTGGTCAAATTCTGCACTGTATTACTTGAAATTTTCTTAAATGTTCAGGATTTGCATTTGTATCACTGTGCAAAGGATTGTCCGTGTCAGAGAGGTCATTTGGAGTTTGATATTAATGTGCATCACCAGATGCAGAGCTGTCATGTAACTGTCCTATAAAATTGGCTTTAGACCTTTTAAAAACCCTAAGTCTTAAAGTTCTGGACTTTTAATAACATTATCATGGTCAATATTACATAATAGTCTTCCCTTTGAAAATGGACTGGCCTGGAGACATCTTTCCCTACAGTCTGCTTATGCAACTCAAAACAGAAGTAAAATCTATATTTTAAAATATCCACAGTGCCCTCTGCAGTATGTGCACTTCAAGTGCACATGGTCTGTGACTGCAACTGAGTGGCAAACATACCTTTGGAATTGAATTTAAACCGAGTTTGATAAAGAATAATGAACAACCAACTTCCGGGAGAAATGATTATAATCGTCTTTCTTAATTGATAATATAATAATCTTAATTGATAATATAACAAAAATGACCGTGTTTATTTTGTACGGATTACTGTTAACTTCTTCCAATCAAGGTCAACTGTACTTATTCATACATTCTGCCTGAAAAAAGGAACCTTACATCCCTTCCTGGGTCTCCCTGTTTACCAGGATCACCCTGTAACAGAGGAAAAACAAATGCAGTGTATTAGCTATACATAAGCTCAAAATCAGTGGCTTTTATTGTTTGGTAAAAGATGGCAAAAACTGAAATACCCTCTGGCCAGGTGGACCAGAAGCCCCTGGTTTACCGTCCAGACCAGGACGCCCATCTAAGCCTGATGCTCCTCGTTCTCCCTGATAACACATTTAGAGTGAGGGAATCACATGGTTTTTAGAGTCTTTAAGCACATAGTTTAGTAATTAAAATTTGCTTTGAAGTGTATTTCCACTGACAAAGATACAAAGGTTTCTGCCAACAGATTCCTACTGGGAATCTGGTAAGCATAAAATGTTTCAAGATTATTTGTAGCAAAGTTGATAAAATTAGAGAACAGTAGGTGAGATTGTGTGGAGCAGTCACACCTACCTTCTCTCCAGGTGCTCCTCTGTCTCCTGTGTCACCCTGTAAATATTGGAAATGAACATTATCTAAATACATTTGAAAGACAATGAAACAAATCAAATAGTTGCAGTTACAACAGTTACAGTTAATTAATTTAGAGAAGGAGTGAAAGAAAGCACACTTACTCTTGTGCCTGGTGGCCCCCGTTGTCCCTCAGGACCCTTTGCAGACAGCAGAAAAAGAGTAAGAAGTCACATCATTCATGCACACTAAAATCTACAGAGAAAAGAGACACTGTGCATACAAATGCATATACAGTGGCCTATCATGTGCTCGTGCAAGCAGTTAACAATTGCAAGAATGAGGAAAACTTACTCGTAGGCCTGGAGCTCCAGGAGTCCCTGCCTCGCCTTTCTGGCCTTTGCTGCCATGCTCTCCTGGGTCACCTGTATCGCCCTGTGAATCACAATGACGTAATCAGTTTTACCTATGCTATATACTTTATTATCTTTCATTTTATTTCAGCCGTTGAGATTTATTTAAGGTTTGTTTGGTTGCTGCAACATCCACAACAGCTCTAATGAAAATATTATATTGTGCAAAAAAATCTCAGCTTCTACATTTACATACACAGGAAAAGATCTTACCTTCTCTCCTCGCTCTCCTTTCAGCTGGCCCTGGATATCAGCCTGTTGACAAAAAAGATGGAAGATGATGCATTTGACTGTTATCAAAAATAAATTGCAAGCAGTTAATTTAGTGTTAAGATCATCAATGGAGACTGTTAATCAGTGTTATGTGACATTTTTACCGCTGTTCCTGGTGGTCCTGGGGGCCCTTGATGTCCCTTGCAGAAGAGAATAAAGTGTGTGAATCCACTAAAAATAGATCCAAAGATACATATGCCATTTCGAGACATAAAGCAGACATAAAGCAGACACCTGTTCTCCTTTCTCTCCTCTTGGTCCAGCTGGTCCAGGGCTACCCTATGATTGAACACAGATCAATAAAGGTGCTGAGAGGCTTCCTCACAGTTCCTTCCCTTAAAGTCTTAATGGAATATGACAAGAGCTTATTAAAAAGTCTGTATGTATGTTAATACAAAAATGAGTGTCTCACATTTCGTCCACTCTCTCCAGGATCGCCTATGTCTCCTTTCTCTCCTGGTCGCCCTGGCTGACCAATCTGACCCTGGATGCAGCATCAGTAAAAATAAATATTAACTGAGTTTTCAACTGATGCTCTTTAAAAGCTTCAAAGTTTGAATATGAAATCTTAGTTTTAAAGACACTTGTCTTACTCTTAGTCCTCTTTCTCCTGGCTTTCCTGGAAGTCCACTCTCTCCCTGATGATTTAAAAAAATGACAGAGAGAGAACAGAGAGGCACCGCCATTATACCTAAATAATCATGACAAAATAATGTGTTCTTAATGGGTATATATGATGGAAGTGGTACTGTCAAATAATCAAATTAAACAAAGAAAAAAAATCATCAATCAATGAGAAAAAAAGAGATCATACTCACCGGAGTGCCTTCGTCACCCTTCTCTCCTTTCTCTCCCTGAAATAACAGGTTTAATAATTTATTTCAGTGGGAAGCTCTGTGGCATTACATTTCAAAATCTATAATGACCCAGTACAGAGTCAGAAGAGAATATGCATACACAAAGAAAACTACAGTGAACATGTCATACATACAGAAAGGGTGCTTGTTTTTACCTCTAAATTGATCACTAGAAGGAAGTGCATGTTGAACGCAACAAAAGAAGGTTTAACATGGTGTTGATAATTCATTACAGCAGTAAAAGGAACATGCAGTTAGAAGGAGTATGGACAATACTATGAGGTTGCTTTAAGCCATTAAAGAATTCGCAGCATTCGTGTCAGACCTGACTGGGCAATGTGGTTCAAATCATTAATACAGATTTTAATATGGATGTTTTCTAATACTGATAGATTGGTAGCCTGACAGTACCAAATAAAATCATTTGAACAAAGCAAATACAGTGATATAAAGCATTCATCACAACGGCCAGAAAATGGTTTCCATTTATCATAAATTCCACAAAATATATTAATTGGTTATTACAATAGTTGTAAGTATAGGAAATGTATGTTCATAGCAAAATAATTATAGTTAACTAAAACTAAAAACTAAAACTACATGAGAAAATAATTTTAGTTAACTGAAAAAACAAAAACAAAATCTAGACATCTTAGAAAAATCAAAACTAAATAAAACGATATTGTGGGCTTAGGAAACTAACTAAAATAAAATAAAAATACACAGAAAATGGCCTTAGTTCTACTCTTTCTCATTTGGTTTAAAATTGGTCAGTCAGATTGTCTGATGAGGCTTTGGTGCATCTGTTTATTGAGACTCAGGTTGTCTACATGATTGTGACTCATCTGGCTTCACAAAGTGTTGTGTTTATATTGTAATTTCTGATCTAAACATCTTAAATCTCAGTCTGACAAATACCATCCATATTATAACAATTAAGAAAACTAAAACTAACTAATAAAAACTAAATTAAAACTAAACATTTTCAATCAATAAAATCTAAACTGAAACAAGCAAACCCACTCTGGAAATTAACTGAAACTAAACTGAATTTTAAACAAAAACTCAAAATGAAATAAAAATAAAAACGAATTAGAAAATGCAAAACTATAATAACTCTGGTCCGTAATCTTGTTTAATGTATTTAATATTTAAGGATCATACAATGTGAATAAGCTGAAAGTTGAAAAATACTATCAAACTTTTAATAAACTTCTTGAAAAAAAGCACAGAGACAAAAATGCTGCACAGTGAATCTTGTTGCTTTTCACAGTAAAGACCAGGAAGTAGCTTCCTCCTGACCTGTTTACCAAGAGGACCTGGCTTTCCTGAGATTCCTGGGCTTCCGTTTTCTCCCCTCTCTCCTGGTTCACCTGAGTTTCCCTAACAAACAGTTTACAGGATCAGTTAAACAATCAAACAGACACCAATAAACAAACAAAGATGAGAGCAGACACAGCAGGCCTCTCACCTTGGCACCAGGCCTTCCACTAATACCAGGGAGCCCCTGAGGGAAGAGCATATGTTTATGTACTATTGCTATGAGAGGTTTTGAGCATGACAACAGGTGGCAAAAGGGAATGCTTCATGAATAATACATGTTGTTGTCAGGAATTTATCACAGCAGTTACAAACATTGTGACTGTGTCCTTTGTAGTTCTGATAAAGAGAAGTTAGGATAACTTACTCGCTCTCCTGGTTCTCCCTTAGGCCCTGCCACGCCTGACCCTCCAGAACCTGGAGACCCCTTTCAGAATAACAGAATAAGGTCCCATTAGGATGCATGCCAAATTATCAGTATAAATGCGAAAAACAATAAATAATAAACCAATAAATACATATTTTTCCAATGCAGTTTGCTCACTTTTTCTCCTCTTTGGCCTGGCTCTCCTTTTTCTCCTCTTTGGCCCTCGAGGCCAGGCAGGCCTCGCTCCCCCTGTAGGTGAACAGCAAACAGGAAGTTAAACCCATGAACCCAAAGTGAACTATACTAAAATGAAAAGTTGTATGAGATGAGAATTTATACCTTACCTGTTCTCCTTTCTTCCCAGGGAAGCCTGGAACCTGGAAGATTTAAATCATTTAATAAAAACTTCTCATCATACACAGACAGTATCATGGATATTAAGTGCATATCCAAAATAAAAGGACAGATAAATTGATATATGTGATGATTTTCTCATGTCTGATTGCTCACACTTCTCCCAGGCTCTCCCCGTGCTCCTTCATTTCCCTGGGAACAGACAGGTTCACTTGTTCCTTTATCTTTGCTTGGAAATTCATTATATCAGATTATGAAATATTCAACTATGAAATCACGTTCCTATTGACCTGCTGCCTCTCTTCATTGTACTTAATTATATGAGTCTCACCTTTTCTCCCGGTACTCCACTGGGTCCTGGTAAACCCTGATAAATGAAAACACAATTTTGTGAGACTTCTAATGCAGATGATGCAATAAATATGAAAGGAAAAGGCACATAGATGTCATTAGCCAATACAACACTGTAGTCTGTGGCTTACTCTTAACCCTGGTGTTCCTGGAGGGCCTGACTTCCCTGGGTCCCCCTGAGAAGACAATTTCATTCACAAAATGGCACAAAATCCCTCTAAAAGAAAATGATGGTTTAAAAGTGTAAAACTTTAACCTAGATTAAAAACCAAACCACTAGTGCAGTACTCACTTTCTCTCCAGTCTCCCCAACCAGCCCTCTCTCTCCCTACAAAGACACAAAGGTTCAGATTCACCACATGCTCTCTAGGTGAAAATTTCCCCGTATTTCCCTTTAATCAGCATATTTAAATGTGTATGTCAGCCAAAGACTGGACAGGTCTGAAACAAATGAATAAAACCACCCAGAACATCATTGGTACTAATCTACTGAGCCTCAGTGTTATCAGTATGGTGTCTGCTCAGAGGATACCTAAAGATAAAACCCACCCCCCTCCCATCCTGTTCACTCTGCTATTTGACAAGCGGCACAGAAGTCACATCTATCATGATCTTGCACACTTTCTTATCTCAGACTATGAGACTATTTTATGTTACTTTATGACCTCAATATTTATTCATTAATAACTTTTGTGAGAAGCACAAAGGGGCTACAGCTGCAATTTCATTACAGAACACTGTGCTGCATAATGATTATTTAAATGAATTTTGAATCCTTTAGAAAAGGGATGTGTACATTATGAAAATGATCTTGGTGCTTATACAGTACATGATATAAAATTCAAGGAAAGACAGAAAGAAAGAATGTGACTTTTCTATTTTTATCACATCTCCATTATACTGTGCACATTCACAGACAATTTGTGGCACATATTTGCCTGATTCAGTCTCATATCATGTGACTTACCCTATCTCCCTGCGATCCAGGCTCACCTGGTGGCCCTCTGTCACCCTGTCAGGATAGAGAAAGTAACAGAAGTCATTCTTCTATTTATACTTTATAGTGGTTATTTTTTCTTACCTTCATCTTACCTTGCTGCCAATTTCTCCTGAAGGCCCACGGGGCCCCTGAAAAACAGGAACAAAATGTCCAAACCTAAATTTAATAACTCCACTGAGGAGGTTATGGATTTAGTTCTGTTTAATTATATGTTTCCTAATTAGCAGGATTTCTTAAGACCAAGGCTGAACTGACAGTTTTAACTGTGGGTAATGCCACCACAGGGCCATGCAGCAACTATTTCATGTTTGCTCAAAACTCTTTAATTGAACGCCACGGAAGCACACTTTTTCATGTATATTTATCTATCTAGGCCATAGCTTTTATTATATATATTCATCCATTTAATCTAGTGTTAACCAATTTAAATGAATAAAATATGTTCATGTACGACACAAAAGTTATAGAATATTTTTGTAACTCTCATATAGCCTGTTTGATATCACTTTAATCTATAACTTAATGTACAATTGCACTATATGGACAAAAGCATTGGGCCACCTATATATGACACCTACAGGAGATTTTCTGATGCCTTATTCTAAGTCCGTAGGTATTAATATGGAGTTGCTTGCATTTTACAGCTATAACAGCTTCCACTCTTCTGGGAAGAATTTCTACAAGATTTTGGAGTGTGTCTGTAGAAATCTTTGCCCATTGATCCAGAATAACATTTGTGATGTCAGACACTGATGTTGGATGAGAGCGCCTGGCTCAAAATCTCTGTTCTAGTTCGTCCCAGAGGTGTTGGATGGTTCTGTGCAGGCCAGTCAAGTTCTTCCGTACCAAACTCATCCAATCATGTCTTCATGGACCCTGTTTGCAATTTAATTAAGTATTCTGATTCTGATTTGTGTGCTGGGGAACAGTCATGCCAAAACAGAAAAGGGCCTTCCCCATACTGTCCCCACAAAGTCTGAAACAAAGAATTGTCCAAAGTGTCTTGGAAAGCTGAGGTATTAAGATTTCCCTTTACTGGAAATAACCCACACACCCCTCACACACACTCTTCACCCTCCTGCCATCCAGAAAGAGGTACCGGAGCATTCGGGCCCTCACAACCAGACTGTCCAACAGTGTCTTCCCTCAAGCTCCTCAATAACCCAGGACTGTACTAAACAAAAGTCCCCCTCACACTCACCCACACACACACACACACACACACACACACACACACACACACACACACACACACACACAATCTGCACTACCTCAAACACTGCTACCGCACATCACTTCGGGCCCTCACAGCCAGACTGTCCAACAGTTTCTTCCCTCAAGCCATCAGGCTCCTCAATCACCCAGGATTGTACTACACAAGAGTCACCCTCACACTCACCCACACACACAAACCCAGGACTGCAGGACTGTAAACCTGTCCCTCTCTCT
>VUQH01077701.1:0-19025 GCA_015106775.1 Etroplus canarensis
GCTGATTGGAGTTGGCACGGCCCTGGCTTATCGACGACTATTGAAAGCAGTTACAGCTGTTCAAAAATCCCACAAGGCTGGCCGGCATGATTGAAGCGGTGGGTAGAGCCACGAGTACTCAGACTGTGTTAACTGAACGCAATATGGATAAAATCATGGAGAAGCTCGCGACTCCGCAACGGGAAATGGACAAACTTGCGACCAGTGATGGACATTAGACCAACTGCGAATTGGAATGCAGTTCTTTGCCCACTAAAACTAAACCCAAACAATCTGTATCTTCATGCGGCCTTCCCCTCACCAGCTGGAAGCTCCAAGGCCGAAGCTGGAACAACAATCCTCCCAGATTACAAGACTATGTATGACTCTCTGCCCTATCCTGTACTTCCTCAAGGTCACCTGCGTCAGCCGGGAGATGGTTGACTCTTGCTCAAATTGGGTGAAAGGGCACTCTCTCTCTCTCTCGAGTTGGACACAGGACACACACACACACACACGCACACACACACATGTACTCAGACAACAGATATGCAATCACCCCCCCATCACCCACTTCCCAACGCCTCCGATGCTTACTTCCACCCGATGTTGCCAGGCGGGTCTGTGTCCAGTGCCAGGTTTCGGCTGCAGGACCGGATGGCTGTTGTCCACATCGGCTCACTCCCACACCCGATACCCCCCCCCCGTTGCAAGTTACATGTTTTATGTTGTAAGGTGTGAAGATTCATGTGCTTCTTTTGTGCTGAGGTGTTTTTTTTCTGTTCCCAAACTGGTCTCCTCGGAGCTCAGTCTGGGTGGAGTCTTTTTAGCTCTCTGATCTGTCTTCCCTATGTGATGTAATGTATGTATGTATGGTCGGAGGGGTCCAGTTTCACTGCAGGTAACATGTATGTGTGACATTGCAATTGACAATTAAAGGCTCAATCAATCAATCAGTCAAAAATGCAAGACCACGACAGGAACATTATTCTGAAATTGCTCCACAAAGCCTTTGAATATTCTATCATGTATCGGACATTATATCATCAAAAGATTCCAAGAATCTGGACACATCTCTGTGACCAAGGGACACAATCAAAAACCAGTATTTGATGCTGGTGATGTTCAGGCCCTCGGGCAGCACCGCATCACAAACAGACATGATTCTGTCATGGAAATCACTGCGTGGGCTCAGGAACACTTCCACAAATCATTGTCAACACAGCTGGCCGTGCCATCCACAAATGCAGATAAACGCTCTATCAGGCAAAGAAGAATCATATGTGAGCGTGATCCAGAAATTCTGCTGTTTTCTGACTTAAAATGGAGGCGAAGTGGAAAAAAACTGCTCTGTGGTCACATGGATTGAAATTTGAAATTCTTTTTTGGAAGTCATGGACTAAAGGAGGACAGGGACTACTGTTTGTTATCAGCACTTGGTTTAAAAACCCTGCATCTCTGATGGTGTGGGGGTGCATTAGTACCTGTAGTACCTGTAGTACTGGCACATCTGGAAAGGCACCATCAGTGCTGAAAAGTATATACAGGTTTTAGAGGGACATGTGCTCCCGTCTTTTTCAGGGAAGGCCTCGCATATATCAGCAAGACAACGCTAAACCAACAGCATCGCTTCTTAGTAGAAGAGTCCTGGTGCTGGACTGACCCTACCTGCAGTCCAGACCTTTCACCAACTGAGCACACTTGGTGCATCATGAAACACAAAAATACCACAAAGACGACCCAGGACTGTCGAGCAAACCGGGATCCCCTATCAGACAAGAATGGAACAACGTTCCTCTCCCAAAGGTCCAGCAGCTGGTCTCCTCAGTTCCCAGATGTTTCTGGACTGTTGTTAAAAGAAGAGGGGACGCTACACAGTGGGAAACATGGACCTGCCCAACTTTTTTGAGGCATGTTGCTGTTACACAATACAAGGTGGGCGAATATTTTTCACAAAATAGTTTCAATTTCAACATTTGATATGTTTTCAATGTTCTGTTGTGAATAAAATATTGCTTTACGAGATTTGCAAATCATTGCATTGTGTTTATTCATATTTTTTGCAAGAGCCCAATCTTCTTGGAGTTTGGGTTGGATTTCAGTTGCATCTTATTTGTACATATAACACTATCAACCGTGGGCTGTATCAAAGTGCTACAAGTCCCACAATATGCCTATATAACGTACATTATATCCAGAATACCCAAACAGTAGTGACATGGTTTGGTTTGATCAGCATCCACCGTATAAAGATGTTGAGATACATAAAGTGGAAGAAGAGCTGGGCAGACAGACTGACATCTTAATGCTCGTCTCCAACAGGACAAAAAGCTAAATTATTCCTGCTATTACTCTTTATTTTTATGGGCTGTCATCTGTCTGAGCAGGGCAGTTTTCCCTCTGTCTCTTTAAATTTGTATCTCAGCTCATCATTTCTCTCGCGCTCTCTCAGGGGAGCTCGATGCCCTGCATGACAACAGATGGAGCCCCGAGGCTTTGGGACCACGCACACACACAGAAAGCTGGCAGCAGCAGGGTGGGGTTAGAGGCAAGCTGTGGTAAAAACTGATGTCAACATCAGTGTGAATGCACACACACAAGCCACAGTTATCTGCATATATGTAGATGAACAGGGGAGACGCACACAAAGCTAATTTATAATGGAAGACTGCGTTCAGTCACTGCTGACGCACACTCTTTCATCCACTCACAGGAAGTATCTGACTCAATTTAAAACAGAAAGACAAATCAAAGAGGAACCCACACTGAGACTCTGCTCTCTTTGCACTCTTGTATTTACCACGGTTGACACTCGAGTTTGGATCTAATCTGAGTTTCGAAACTTCAAAACACTGAGCTGGGAGGACATCTGGGGATTTTTGGGAATACTGTTTGGCACAATAACAGAGTGGCCCTCGGGTGTCTCTCCATCCGTGTGAGAGTCTGACTCTTGTTCAGGATCACAGTGGCAGCATGTTAAGTGACTGAAACATCATCGCCCATAAACTTCAACTCAGCAAAGCTAGGCAAGATGGGAGTCTCTATAGAGAAATGCGGGTTTGTCGTGGGGTTCCGACTGAGGTTTGCCAATATTATGGCAGCTTAAGGGCCACCTACACACCATCCACTCCTGTTAAGTGATTACATAATAACTCGGTTTCCAGGTTCAAGCGCCTCCAAACACTTTCCAGCAGCCATTCTCAGTCTCTCCAGCTTTTTACTAGCACGATTCATGTGCAGCATGTCTTGAAGCGGAGTTTTAAAAACACTCCAGCCCGGACACCAAATATTTGAACACTTCAGAAAATAATCACTCGTGCGCTGATTACGATTTCATCTTGGAATCAGGACTTTTTCATGGCAAGCAATCCAAAACCACGCAGCAACGTATGAATATGGACAAGAGCATAGACAGGAACAACCCCACAGTGCTATCCCTCCTCCACAATACAAATGGCACAATGCAGTCAGGCAGGTAACATACTCCTGGCCAAACCCAAATTCATCCATCAGACTGCCAGGATTTTTTTTCTTCCAAGAAATCTCTGTCATAATGTCAGCATTAGGCATCAACTAGCGAGTCAACTTCCACTAAATTGTCTAAATTCTCTTTTTCGTGGATACTTGGACATGAAATTTTTTCCTAACACCTGGGAAAATGGCAACACTGATCATTTTATTGTGGCTGAGTGTATTTGGGCCATTTTTAAACACCTAGCGGCGCCTCAGTGCTAGTTTGCTTTTGGGAACTGAAATAATATTTGAAGCCAGAGATGGCTAATGATGTCACACTTAACAGGTGGTTACAAAGTCCGCACTACGACAGATGATGGTCCCCAATCTGTCAATCTAATGATGCCATTTCATCATTGTGAATAAAATGGCAAAATATCTCACAAGAATTAGGCTACATTTTCCCTCTAAAGTTAAAATGCTGCTTCCAGTGAGCAAAATTTACTTGTGTGTGGAGCCAAAATACTCTTTGTTATATATTTTTAAGTGGGAAACAAATATAAGCAGAATCTGGGAGTAGTGGTTCACCTTGTTTCAGTTTTCTGCATTCCCAGTTCCGGTCTGGTAATGTTTCTATTGACGACAGAAGAACGATGCATATAAAAAGTGTCCACCCCTCCCTCGGATGTTTGACCCTTTTGTTGCTGTCCAGAACATCCACCTTGTTGTCTCTGAACCACCGCTCTTAAACACTGTCCGTTGCTTTGAATGGTTGACCTCAGACATTTAAACTCGTCCGCCTTGCAGTAACTTCCTCTACTCTAAGTGTGTCTGCTGTGCATTATCTTTGCGTGGCTCTCTAAATAATTGTGTGAGGTGGCCAGAGACACAGCAGAACTTCAGTCCGTGGTAGCTGTGGCCACCAGCTTGGTTCAGCCCAGGTCAGGAAAACTGTGCAGCGACCCTTGGCAGTTAATTAGGACGCCAATTACAAACGGAAAACCCTACAGTAGGAAAAGGCTCATGTAGATCTCTGAAACGAGCGGTACAAATACGCCATGTCCCAAAATTTACAACAAACAGCAAAGGCAAGATTCAAAGCCTGCTATTTTTGAGTCACTACATTAGTAAGAGTTAACTGTGTTGTGTAGTACACTGTTCTGAGTGCAGAACTGCATTCTCTATAAATACCTAGTACTGCTTGTTTTTCTTGAAGACCGTCTAACAATTTTCAACCAGTAGAAGCATGATACTTCTTAGTAAGTTCAGGCATTGTAGGTAAAGCCACACCTTTACATGTGCCGTTTTATGTTGGAAATTACCAGTGCTTTGAAATCCACTAACTACACAAGCAGGCGTGTAGTGTGGAGACTGTACTGCATGAACTGCGCTAACAGGACTACCTAAATTGAGACACACTATTTGACTTCATGCCCACAAGACAAACATTTCTGTACATTCCACCAGAAAATTAATTCATCTTCCGAGTTCAATTACCATCCTCAGTTATTACACTACAGTCCCCGTTGGCCTGAGGGTTTCATGCACCAACTATGAATTGTATCTTACTTGGTTTAGATCTGACAGGGGAACCTTTGTTGCTTGTCACTCTGAATATCTTTCCCTTCATTATTTGTCCTGACTCTGTTGTTGACTCCCTATGAAAACTGTATGCCTCCAAAATGCACCAGCACTCTGCAGTAGTGCCGGCACATGGACTGTAGTATTTGTAATTCATTTGATATCTATTTCAGAAAACATGTTGCGATGCACATAATGCTGGCTTAAATGTAAAGAAGCACTTTCTGCATTTAGTTTCTTCACACCAGGTGATGCTTAGAGCTGTAGAAACTCCAAAGGGATCGAATTGATCAGCCGCGCCATAAAGATGTGGGAAAGCGTTGTTGAAGCTCAATCGGTAATCAATGTGATTTTTAGCTCATTTCCCCACCGATGCATGAAAGTAGTAATAATCATTATTATGAGATTCATAATAAAATGTATAGTTTCACGTCACATCGCCACACATGACTGTCATATTCAGGGCTGTTGCCCCCTCCCCAGTCCCCGTGGCATCCCGGTGTCTTCACGGGACTGGTTCTCCCGGCATCCTCAGCTGTGGCCTGCGCACACCTGCATCTCATCCTCATCTTTCTCTGCAGCATTTAAGAGCCGGTTCTCCCTCAACACCTTCACCAGATCATTAGCCAACTTCAAGTGGTAAACATCAGGTCCTCTGTGTCATTGCTGCCTGAGATCTACTTCTGTCGCTCATGGGGTTTTCTCTCCTTTCGTCTCGGAATCCCCTCGTGCTCTGCTGACTACTTTTGTGCCTACCTACAGAGAGACTGAACAAACCCTTTCCTGGCCTAAGTAATTACTTAACCGTTAGTTAATTGGAGATCGTTCTGGAACACATTTGAGCCGGGGCGTTCGCCTGCCCACTCGCCTCATCAAAGCCTACGACTGAAAATTAATCGATTTTGTGAACTCCTGCTTTGTAAATGAATCCTTAAACTCCCCCTTGAGTTTATGGCCTGTGCTTGAGTCCTTCAGGAAATCATGACAATAACCGACACCTGAAACGCCGACATGCCAGGGTGTGCGTGGGGGGGGATGAACACAAGTAAATGCAAGCCTTGAAATGCATGTGCGTGAACGTGGAGTGGTGATACTGATCCATCGTTATTATGAAATGAGAGAAAGCAGCATTGCTGAAATTGGATTAATTTTTAAATTACAGTGCAACGTGACAATGCACTTGCAGATATGCTGTTTCTCTCATCTCTAACTTTTCCCCCACTGGGAGTTTTTGTCGGTGGGAAACTCCACTGTGTGTGGGGAGGTGCATGGTGTGAGGAGGGACTGGTGAGCTACTCTACTCAGAAAAACAAACAAACTGGATGATACAGTAGAGCTCTCTAAGGGAAGAAATTAAAAAGTCAGCAAGTATGACTTTTTTTTCCCATTTCAGCTATTGGGCTGGTATCTGTCCACTCATGTGATTATTACGGTAACGCTAAATCATTCAACGCTATATGTCAACATGTAAAAGTCTGTTTACGCTGGAAGTGAGAAACTGTTTCTCTTTCACCCATGTGCTATTGGGTATTTTGTGTTTGGCACATTATGAGTTATGGAGGGTGGGTAACACTGCAGCAATGGGTGCACGCTACCCTCTTTACTCTGGCAACAATGCTACTGGACATCGGTAGTGCCACAGGGGGATGACAGAGCAAACTCTAGTACAGAGAAGATCAGAAGCAGTTGCACTGTAAAGGGTGGTGTAGGACATGTATGAGGACAGTGAGACAGTGGTGAGGTGTGCGGTTGGATTGACGAATGGATTCCAGGGATCAACTCTGAGCTCTCTCTTGTTTGCAACAGCGATGGACAGGTTGAGAGATGAGGTCAGGCAGAAATCTTTGAACTATGATGTTGGCAGACAACATTTTGCTCTGTAGTGAGAGCAGGGAGGAGGTGGAGGTATGCACTGGAGAGAAGAGGAATGAAAGTCAGAAGAAGCAAGACAGGGTACATGGGTCAATGAGAGGGAGGTAGGTGGAGAAGCAAGGCTGAGATGGTTTGGACATGTGCAGAGGAGGAATGATGGATATACTGGACATAGGGTGTTGATGGAGCTGGTTGATGGATGTTGTGAAGGGTTGGTGTGACAGAAGATGCAAGAGCTAGGGCGAGATGGAGGCAGTTAATCTGCTGTGGTGACCCCCAAAGGGAGCAGCAAAAAGAACAAGAGTTTCATTTCACCTTTGCTGTTGCATGAAAACCTTTCCAACATCAAAGATTTTCACTCTGTCCCACTATATGAAACATTACACTGATGCAAGAGGCTAGTAAAACCCATTCCTCACAACATGACATCTTAGAGATTAAACATTTTAACCTGACACTTTTGTGCAACCGGGTCTGGACCACAGGATGCAACACCACCTTTAAGTCTGCATGGGGGCAGCCTGTTAATGCTGCTAATATCACTGCAAAGGTCAGGCAGGGTGGAAATTAAATGTCAAGCCTAATCTGAGCCGATGAAAACAAACAGGAAGCTTTGACTGAAAGTGAATTTCTAATGTGATGGATGAATGTGGACAGGAAGAAAGTATCTGACATACACAATATGGAGCCACAGTGATCACATTAGCTTGTTTGGGCAAGGAGAGGAAAAAAGGAAACGTACTGCTTGTGACAGAGCTAATTGATTCTGGCAGATCAGAAGACTAAAACACAAACAATTACAAAGAGACAAGAAGAAGAAGAAGACGACGACAGACAGGGAGATGAAATCAGATGGTTCTGAGAGAATGCATTAATCCGAACAAGACAGAGCGTAAACAGCAAATACGCTTGCAGAGTTGATGTACATGGCTGCTGAAGAGCTGAAGCTATTAGAGGAAGTAAACATAAAGCCCAGAAAAAAAGGTTTAATATTTCAAAAAACAAACTTTAAATATCTATGGTCAAATAATGGAGTCAGTCCGTACAGGTTTTTGGTAAAGTGTAGAACAAACAGTGTGAAATGGCAAGCAGCAAGGCCATAACTGGCATGCTTTGAATAAAAAGCTTCCCAGCCAATAATGCAAAGCACAACAGCTGACCTCACTCAAAGGTGACTTTATTTTGTTGTGAGGTTGTATTTTTGGTACAATTTTAAAGTGATGGGTGATTGGACGGGCAGTACAGTGGTAAGACCGCTCGCATCAAAGAGAAACTGCTGGTTTGCATTGGCCATCAAAGAATGTACCGTCAGCTGCTCCCTTGTATTCCCCCCAAGGGGTCGCCACAGCAGATTAATTTGCATTAGTAATATGTCGAATGCCCTTCCTGACACAACCCTCTATGGCGAGAGGGGTTTGTTTTCCCACCTGGAATCGAACCAGGGACCTTTCACTTGTAAGGCAAATGTTTAGAGCCCTACACTATGGGAACACTCTGGTTTGCGTTGGTCATTGCTGTGGATAAAAGCCAAAAGATGGATTGATGACCTGTCCAGGATTTACCCTGCCTCTCATCCTATGTCAGCCAGGACAAGCTCCAGCTGCCCACAGCCCCAACTCGACATACGGTAAAGATCAGAAAATAGATGGATGGATGATTAGTAGATCCAAATATGAGACCATCAAAGTAGTCTTGGGATTCTATGATCTATGCTCCATCATGGACAATAACTTGCAGTTGTAATTGTTGCTTCAAAGATCACCCAAAGCAAGGCCAGAATTGACGAGGCAAGGACAAGGCGCAGCATAGGTTCTATTCATCAGTACATTCAACAATTACATTGAAATCATAAAAGCTCTTGACTGTTATGTTCAACATCTTCAGATGGAACAATCCCTTAACAGCTGAGGGATACGTCTCAAGTGCAAGAAACTAGGCATCAGGAATTCCTCCAGAGGAGCTAGAATCATGCACAAAAAAAGATTTACTGTGCTATATAACAAGTTTGTTTTTATAATACCACATTAGTCACACACTGCATTATGTAGTCATGTCATATTGCCAATAAAGATCACAAAGAAGACTGGAATGCAGATAACAAGGGAGTGGAATGGCAGGTAGTTCGACAAAAAAGGTACTTGAATGATTACTGAAAATAACAAAAAGCCATGCACAGTAAATGGACTGGTATTCATATAGTGCTTTTCCACAGAGCACACAATATACAGCTCATTCTCACACACACACACACACACACACACACACACAATGACTTTAAGCACATTAACTATCACACACACTCTCTGAACTCTGTATCGAGGGAGGGAATTTAAAGTTCAGTATCCTGCCCAAAGACACTTCAGTATGTGGGCTGGAAGAATTGGGAATCAAACCACCAACCATCCAATTAGAAGCTGACCAGTCTAGCTCCTGAGCCACAGCTTCCCTGGATGGTACAATGGCACAAAAAAAAGGAAGACAGGAAAAATCCAACCATATGAAGGAGAGGCAGCTTGGACACAACCTGACAAAGACTAAGGGAAAACTGTAAGGACACACCAGGAAGCAGGGATAGCAAGGTACAGGTGAACTCAAGACAATAAAGAGAAAAAAAAAAAACAGGGAACAAACATTGAAAATAAAAGTACAAAAAGTAAAGGAATAAAACTACAGATGGATAGGAAGACAGAAAAACGAAACACAGAAGGGTCATTGAACAAGAAAACACTTGGGAACGTAACAGCAAAGACTAATGATTCAATTCAGTTTTATCTATATAGCGCCAATTCACAACAAAAGTTGCCTCAAGGCGCTTTAGGCTCTAAGGTAAAGATCCCACAGTATCAGAAAGAAAACCCCAACAATTAGATGATCTAATATGAGCAAGAACTTGGTGACTGTGGGAAGGAAGAACTCCCTTTTAACAAGATGAGACCTCTGGCAGAACAAGGCTGAGGGAGGCGCAGCCATCTGCTTTGGCCAGTTGGGGGTGAGAGGACAGAGAAAAGACAGCAAAGGTGAACATAACAGAAACATGAATCAACACCATAAGACCAGGTTAAAAATGTGCACTTTATGTTAATTGACACTGATTCATCTTCTTCCACTTATCCAGTTAAATTATTGGGCCATCGACACATTCCAAATACAGGATTTTTAAAAATTTCTTTTAAAATTTGAACTCCCATGCTAAATCCATAGGAATTAATATGTAGTTGGTCCCCCCTTTACGGCTGTATCATCTGGATCATAACTTCCATTCTAGTTTATCCCACATGTACTCAGTAGTGTTCTATGCAGACCAGTCAAGTTCTTTAAGTCATGCCTTCATGGATCTTGTTTTGTCATGCTGTAACCAAAAAGGGCCTTCCCAAAACTGTTCCCACAAAGTTGGGAGCTCAGAATTGTCCAAAATGTCTTGGTAAGCTGAAGTATTAAGATTTCCCTATGCTGGACTGGAGGGGCCTAGGCCGACCCCCCATAAAACAACCCCATATCATTATTCTGCTCCAAACTTTATAGTTGAAACAATGTAGGTAGACAGGTAACGTTCTCATGGTATTTACCAAACCCAGACTCATCCATCAGATTGCCAAACTGAGAGCATTTCGTCACCCCACTGCTCCAGAGCCCAATGGTGGTGTGCTTTACGACACTCCATTTGATGCTTGACATGCAACTGCTCTGCCATGAAGAAACCGGTGCACAGTTTTTGTGCTGATGTTAATGCCAAAGGAGGTTCGAAACTGCCGTTGGTGAATTAAACACTATGTGCCTCAGCACTCTGTGACCCCACTTTATCTTTACATGGTCTTGCACTTTGTGGCTGAGTTGCTGTGGTTCCCAAATGCTTCCACTTTGCAATAATGCCACTTACAGCTGATGGTGGGATATATAAGACGGAAGAAATTTCCATGACGTTGCTACGGTGGCAACCTATTGCAGTACAACGGTGGAAACCAGTGAGCACTTTAGAACGACATGTTCACGTTAGTAAAGGCGGACTGCATGGCTAGCTGCTTTATTTTATACACCTGGGGCAATGGGACTGAATGAAACACCTGAATTTTCAGTGTTTTGTCAAGACTCTATTTGAAACATCCATCAAGCTTAAAGATAATGCCCTAAAGAGAGGTGTTGTTAGTATATTTGATCAGATGCCACTATGGGCTATTGCTGGGGGATACATGTATAGTTTCAATTCCAAAAACCAATTCCGAAGTATCTGCAGTGTACGCTGCAAGTTGGGTCGATTTTGTTTGTTGAACCATTTAAGATTCCAGCTGCCTACAGCGCCGGACTTCCTGACAAAATAAAAGGATCAGTCACGCAGACAATAAAGCCTGTTGATATGATGACGGTGGACCGTTTATGGCATCAATTTAAAGTCAGATTTATTGATTTTTTTTTCTTAATGTTCAACAGTCCTAAGGCAGGTGTGCCCGCACAGACTTGCTCACAAAGGTAACCGAAATCCCATCAGCGCATCTGGGACGGCCGGAAAGATATTAAATGAAGCCAGGTTCTCAGCCAGGCTTTTACCTCACCAGTTAAAGAGAGCAGGCATACATTTACTTCCAAGTCTTTATAATCAAAGTATCGTGTTCATTCTGTTTATTGCTCTCTTCTAAGATCTCCTTTCAACCAGGCTATAGATCAATGGTCTCAGGAGTAAACAACTGCAGAAGCATTCAGGGACACCACACTGTTTCCTGGCAGTGATTAATACGGTGTGGTCAGCATCACCCTTATAGGCGCAACAAATATAAATTTCACCCCTTACATCTTTTTGGCCTGTAAACAAATCCATATATTGAGCAAACTGTGACGTAAGACCCATTTTTCATTGCACTGCCACTGATTTCCGGCACTCTTTTGAAAAACTTTTAAAAAATATTTTAAAGCCAAGAACTAGCTTTCATTTTAAGATGGCTTTACTTAATCCACGAAATGTGTGAGGAAAAATTCTAAATCAGCTTTAGAGCAATTTTCTACTGAATTGCATAAATCAACACTGTGTTGTGTCCACAGATAAGAGATCTTAGACACCACTGGAAAGCCTGCAGACATTGTTCTGAATGCTCCGCTGTACACAGATGAGTTCTATCGTTGCCAAATGCACAGAACTGGAGATTTACGGTCGCATGTATCGTCATCATCTGGCCGCGTTTGTCTAAATTTTGTGTCTCTGCTTCGTTGTCTCCGTCTGGAACACACTCAAATGGTTATCCAAGCCACACCTCAGATGGGACATATCAACTGCCACCCACAGGTGACTACAAACCCTAACAGTCTCATGAAGGGATTGGATCTTTTTAGAGCAATGTCTTTCTTAAAATACAAATAACAATAAATTGGGATTTTATACTGACATCTCACTTGTTCTTTTTCCTCCTCCCCATTTACTTTGTTCAATTACATTTCTATTGATTGTACCACCTCATAAATCCAAAAACTACAGAGACGACGAATTTTGAATTTCAGGAGTAAAAAAAAAAAGAAGAAAAAATAAATAAAAGTGAAACATTTGAATTTGCTACCATTTCAACTGACATTTCATCTCCATTTCCAAAAGAACTCGGCAGCACTTGTGTTTTCATCCCTTCTTTCGCTCTCATTTGCTTGAGTGGTCACATGAGTGTCTCAAATTTTGGCTACCACTTCAACTTCTATTAGGTCTTCAGCTTCATTTCCATCGAGTTCCTCCCATTTAGAAAAATGAAAAACTGCAAAATACTGACTCAAGAAGCTTAACCAAACAAGCAAGCACACCATAATCATTTTAGCCAAAAGAAGTTCCTTCATCACCATTTTATACTAACTGCCACTATAACTTCTTTCAACCTAAATTCTATTAAGTGCTGATTAAAGTAAGTAAACAAACATAAAAAAGGACAAATATCAGATGCCTTCTTCAGCAGGTGAAACCACTTTCACAACCTTAATTAAAATGTGTTTAATGTTATTTTACAGTAGCTGCAACTTCAATCTCAAGCTCAACTTCAATCCCATCAAATTCCTCATATTTAGGCATGACAGCAACCTACAGTCATGCAAATAAAAAGTTTTCACAACATTCTATGCAGTTTTGTGAAAAACTAAGTACACCCCATGATCCGGTGGCTTCTAGAACCACGTTTAGTAACAATAACGAAGTAATTTCTGCGTGACTTTCAGTCTCAGTATCTTGTCCCGCTCCTTTTATAACATTGATTCAGTTCACTGATGTTTGTGGGCATTTATTTATGCACAGCTGTACTACCAGCTAGACGACCGGCAGTGAAGTGATCAAGATATAGACGACCGGCAGTACACGAAATTTATCAGGGACATCAATATATTGAGGTCCTGCAGTACTGGGGTTAAGGTCCCGTCCCGGCATTTCAAGGTCTGAACTATTCTGAGTGAGCTGATCTGGACTTTGACTGGATCACTGCAATACCTTGATCCTGTTCTGTTGTGCTTGGGGTCATCGTCCTGTTGCATGACTCATTTGGGCCAAGCTTTAGCTGTCAGACAGATGTCCTCCCATTTGACTACAGAATACTTCAGTATACAGAGGAGTTCATAGTCGATTCAGTGACTGCAAGGTGCCCAGGTCCCGTGGCTGGGAAAGCAAGCTCAAATCATCACACTTCCGCCACCATGCTTTGAGAGCTGGTATGAGGTGTTTGGTTTTAGTCAAATGTGGCGCTGTGCATATGGCCAAACATCTCTACTATGTCATCTGTCCAAAGGACATCTTGTTTGTTCAGTTTTTTCTAATCGAACTGTCATGAAATTTAATATTTGTAACACGCCAACTGGCTCTTTACAATTTCTCTGAGCATTGCGCGATCTGACCTTGGGTTGAATTTGCTGTGACGTCTGCTCCTGGGATGATTGTGGCATTGTGTTGACAGACACCTGAATGCTCCAGACCAGCAAACTGCCAAAGCTTGTGCTTTTCTAGAGGTGCTCTCACTGGCTGATGATCAGTCAAGTGCATCTGGTCAGCAGAACCTGGCTGCTACCTACCCCCTCGATTCCCAGGGAAGCAGTAAGGGTGTGCATAGAGTCCTGTGAAAACTCTTGCATGTGACTGTATACACAGATCCAAAAAGTAGAGTAATAATGACTCAAACTACAGAGGGCAACCATCCCGTCAGCTGACAGAAGTCCTTTCACCACCATTTACACTTTAAATTTGAAACACAGTAATTGAGCTTCATGTCTCAGTTGCAGCACACTAATGTCAGCTGTTACTACCATCCAAATCCACTTCAGAAGCTTCAAAGAATTAACTATAAGGCATTTTATTTTTGCAATGAGGCAATCAAGCTTACATTTACTTCAGTTCGGTTTAATTCAACCAGTTATATAACAAGAGTCTAAAAATATAAAGGATGAAGGGACAAAGTTGGCATTGAGCTTCAGTAGAACTTTGAAACCTCACTCTAGTGCGTGTAAGGACAACCCATTCCCCCCTTCATAAATACACCCTGACGGTCAGTGTTTAATGTCTAGAACTGACACGAACTGACTGACGTTCAATTCCCAGACCTGATCCTGTTGTAGCCCCTTGACACACAAAAGGAAAGGGATGACAGGGTGTTTTCTTTGCCTCATTTGAGTAAAAATTGATGAGCCTCACAGTAATTGTACAAAGGACAAAGAGTTGGCTGACTTCCCTGAAATGAGCCGCCCAGGAGAGGAAAGTTGTTTTCCCTTTCCTAATTTGGATCGGCAGTGGGGGTAGGGAGTTAACATTGTGATTTTTATTTAACGAAAGCTGACAGGAAATCAGATTTCAGGGGAACAAAGCGTTTGCTTTCTGCCTTTACTTCATCAACACACAGTCAGTAAGCTGAGGAGCACACTGAGCAGATGCTG
This sequence comes from Etroplus canarensis, assembly GCA_015106775.1. NCBI lineage: Eukaryota > Metazoa > Chordata > Actinopteri > Cichliformes > Cichlidae > Etroplus > Etroplus canarensis. The sequence goes on from VUQH01077701.1 coordinate 14,758, forward strand.
GCAAGACAACGTAGGAAACAAGCCACATAACGTCAGAGGAATCGGGGCACGTCAGCAGCCTTACCTAGTTTGGGCAGCGAGTACTGGACTTTAAAGTAGTCCTGATAAAATTCCAGGAGCCTCTTGGTGATGTTGAGGGAGTAGTTCCCCGCTCCACTTGAAATGGCATCGGGCCGAGCATAGAGACGGATCTGAAAACAAAAGACAGAGACAGCGAAATGGAATCAGGACGATTTTAATAGAGATGGCTCTAACAAAAAGATCCTGAGAGAGGAAATTGGAATTAGTGTATGCTCAGCTCTGTGGAGAATAAAATGGAATTAAGACACTTGTTTCAAATCTATATACGAAAGGAAATTAAATTTGGGAGATACAAACAGGAGAAGGCTGCATGTATATTAAACTCTACAGGGGAAATAATACAATCAGGTAGAGTTTAAGTTCATATCTGCGGAGAGGAAAAATTACATTTGAGGCATGTTTTATCAAAATGAACACAGAGACAAATGGAATCGGGTCCGTGTTTGGTGGGTCATATCTACAGAGAGAATAACTGAATCAGGTCGACTTCATATTCTGCTCTCCAGACAAAACAGTGGAGTCAGGTTGAGTTTAGTTCAAACATACAACAAGAAAAAATGGATTTGCAGCTGTGAGCAAGAATATCGATTTTAGACTGAGAGGGAGAAAATACAAGGAAGTTAAAAGTTCTGCTTCAGGTGGATTCCAATATTTCTCACAGTTTAATGCTCAGAGTGGCCTCATTATTGGACAGGAGTTTGAGCTGCAGCTTCATTTATTTAAAAGGACAGTTCGACCCGGCAATCAAATTTACACATTTCCCACCGATATGCAGTGCTGCTAATACACCTTGAGTGTTAGAGTTGCTCAGTTTTTGGAGATATCTGCCTTCTTTTAAATGTAATGAAACCAGCTCGTGGTGCTCAGTGACAAAAATGTAATCCACAGACGTTTTGTGTCGCACTTTATCGCGCGAAAAAGTAAGTACACCCTCTTTCGATGCTAAGGATCAGGACATTGAAAACAATCAGGTCCTTAGCAGGACTTAAATTAGGTAAAGACGACCTCAGATGAACCCCGCATGACAGATTACACCGTGTCATTAGCAAAACCTAAGCCAAAATGCAAAAGCAACATGTGAAAAACTAAGTACACCCTTACTGCTTTCATAGGAATTAAGAGGGGAAGGAGCAGACACGTGTTGCTAATCAGATGCATGTGATTACCAGAAAGTGCGACCACCTCTATAAAAGTAGTAGTTTTGGCTGGTTTGGAGGACTGTGGGAAATGTCACTCACAAGTGGAAAACATTCAAGACAGTTGCCAGTCTTCCCAGGAGTGGACATGCCAGCAAATTTACCCCGAGGTCAGACTGGGCAATGCTCAGAGAAACTGCAAAAACCCCAAGAGCTACATCTCAGATGCTACAGACCTCAGTTATCAAGATAAATGTTAAAGTTCATGACAGCATAATCAGAAAAAAAGACTGAACAAGTGTGGTTTTTGTTTGGAAGGGCTGCCAGGAGAAATTCTCTGTAGCAGCATGGCTTAGGTTTGAAAAGTTGCAACCAAAGAAAACAAGACTTCTGGGGCAATATCCTTCGGACATTTTGGCACAAATGTCTCATAGCAACTGTCAAGCACAGTGGTGGAGGGGGTATGATTTGGGCTCCTTTTACTGTCACAGAACCTGGGTACCTTGCATTTATTGAGTCAAATTGGGTCCCGAATCACAGCAACAAATCTCCAACAGAATGACTAAAAAAGGAAAGTATCAAGACGCTGCAATGGCCCAGTAAAAGTCCAGACCTCAACCTGATTGAACTGTTGTGTTGAGACCTTAAGGAAGCTGCGCATAATAAACGCCCAAAAACCTCAATAAAACAAAGCAACATTGTAAAGAAGAAGAAGCCACAATTCCTCCACAATGATGTGAGACTCAAAGTCACACAGAAAACCATTACTTCAAGTTATTGGTGCTAAAGATGGGCCTACCACCTATTGAATCACAGGGTGTGTGTTTTTCCATTTTGGCTTCGTGTTATTTCCATCCTTCACTCTGTCATGAGCATGTGCAGCAGTGGGCGGATGCAATTCAACAGAAAGAAGAGTTTTATTTTAAATAAAAGGTTGTGATTTCTGTGAGATTTCTGCTGCCGAGTTCTTCAGATGTATTGCATCTGATACTGGGCTACATACATTACTGGTTGGGTTACTAAACTATAGAAAGTGATTTTATACTTCTTTGTTTTACAGTAAACTTAAAACAGCATTATCTGGGAATCTCAGAGTACATACGCCACTACCCCTATTAACACAAAAAGCTCTTTATTGCCACGTGCTCCAATCAATAATCAATACTGCCAGGTCACACAGCAGCTCTGCAACTATCAGCACACTCCGGTGACGCGGTGGCCTCGCTGTTGACCTTGCTGGCGGAGCAGCGGGATGACATGCTGACAGCATGCGTGCGTGATGCTCCAACTCATCACCGTCGCTGGGATTAAAATTGTGATCTGTTGTTTCAGAAATGAGTCTATTATTTGGTGCAGATCACAATCTGCAGTTGAGAAGGGGTTCTGTTTTTGTGCCTCACAGCTACTGACAAGCTGTGGGTAAAAAGCAAAAATCACAGCTTTCTCAGTGCAAAGCTGTGACAGAAGCCTCACTTCACCCTTTTTCCTTCCTCACTGAGATGCATAATTATAGGACGCCATACCAATGTGCAAGATTTAATGTGGCTTCCAAGGAAACAAAGATGCACTCCAACAACAAGTGGGCCATGGGAGGTCACCAAGGCAAGACATGCCCAGTTTCTAAATGTTTTGTCTTCGCTTTGCCACAGTGAGGGGACATCACCTATGTTCTTATATAGTTAGTGTCATGGTCCTGGGTTTTAAGACTCTTAGTTCTTATGTTCTGTTATTGCATCCTTTGTTCAGGTTGAGTTCTGTCTTGTATCAATGTTCTCTGTTTTGTTTCCTGCCCGCCCCCCTCTGCTTTTTGTCGCGTCGTACTGTCAGGGTTTTGGAGTGTGGTGAGAACCCTAATGCTACATACACACCGAACGCGATTCGCACGGCGAATTTGCCCCTATTTGCGTGTCCAAAAAACCACGCGCGAATTCGCCTGACGCGAATTTGCGTGTGCTACCCCCAACCTATCGGCCTCATTGCTACATTATGGAAGACACGGATGATGATGAGAGAGTAGCTTGGGTTTATTTGTTTTGGAGAGCTCTACAAAGGCGCCGGCAAGCACGTCACCGAGTCTGGGTTCACGATATCATTCAGAGACGCTCCCAGTATGCTGAGTTTCACCATCTACTCCAGGAGCTGCGTCTGGATGACGGCCGCTTTCAGCGGTACTTCCGTCTCTCTGTGGCCCAGTTTGAGGACTTGCTGTCCCGCGTTGGTCCGCGGATTACGCGACAGGACACCAACTACAGGCGCTCTATTCCAGCTGCAGAGCGCCTGTCCATCTGTCTTCGGTCAGTAAATGGTTTTGGACTCCACCCGCTGATCACATCATCAACACGTCACTACCAAAGCTGAGTTCCTGATTGGTTGACGCGAAGCGAATATTCGCCAAAGTTCAGATTTTTGAACTCTGGAAAATAATTTTCACCGCACGGGCGATTTTCCCCACTGCGCCGTCCCCGCTGCGCCGCCCGAAACGCGCCACCGCTCGCGAAACATGCTGCGCCGGCTGCTCAAATCGCACTGCAGGACCTCTCGCCGCGTGTTTACATTGACTTAACACAGAAACCGGCCGCCCCAGCCACGCGAATCGCGTTAGGTGTGTATGTAGAATAAAGCAGGACTCCAAAGCCAGACGTGGTAAAAGAGGAACAAAAGGCAAGCTTTATTTAAGCTGGTCAAGATTTACAAAACAAAATCCAACATAGAGAGAAGACAGGACTTGACCTAACATGACACAGCAAAGGTACTAAATCAGACAGACAACACGACGCAGAGCAGAGGGAGGCAGGGGTATAAGTGGCAACACATGGGAAGGGAGCACAGGAGAAAATCAGGGGCAGGAAGTAAAACCGAACATAATACACAAGACAAGACCTGTTACAAAATAAATCAGGAAACAAGAAACATATGTAAGTGAGAACATGGACGAGACGGGACACAGAACACAGCAGGATATAAGAATACATCTAAACGACTGAATAACTAAACAAAGTCAGAGAGGCAAGGCTGAGATGGTTTGGACATGTTCAGAGGAGGGATAGTGGA